>JAVJIF010009161.1:0-177186 GCA_038442645.1 Agave tequilana | reverse complement strand
AAACGAACAAAGACCCAGAAATTAAATGCTACATTCTATTCAAACCCAAATAAAAACAGTACCTTGTTCTGTCCTCGCTTCAAAATTCCCCCTTTCAGCGAGTCCTTGACGCTGATCAAGGGGCAGAGCGCGTGAAACCCAGAGACGAAGGCAAGAAGGGGCAGAAGCACAAGAATCCAGCCAATACGATGACCAATCGCAGCATCCCCGAGCTGGGTCTCTTCTCCACTGGGGCTCGAGAAGCGCCGTCTTCGGCGTCTTGTGAATCGAGGGGGCCAGTCGGAGATGGGTGCTGCGGCCTCCTGATCGCTTCATATCCATCGTCAGGTTCTGGAATCAGATGGCAATGGCAACCGAAATGGCAAGAATCTCACAAATGCGCAATGATTGAATAATTTGGGAAGAAGTTGGATCTAAGAAGGAGATGAATTTCCCAAAGGAGGTAGATTACAATGAATGAAATTGAGAAGAGGAAGTAGTCCTCAGCTATGTAAGTATGGTTATATTTTGTAGAGTCAAACCAAACTTTGTGTGGACCAATTTTTTTTTCCCTTTCTTTTTCGACTTTAAGTTTTATATTTTTTTATCTTTTATCTTTTAT
This sequence comes from Agave tequilana, assembly GCA_038442645.1. Taxonomy (NCBI): domain Eukaryota; kingdom Viridiplantae; phylum Streptophyta; class Magnoliopsida; order Asparagales; family Asparagaceae; genus Agave; species Agave tequilana. The sequence goes on along the minus strand of JAVJIF010009161.1, from coordinate 176,585 downwards.
TTTTATTTTATTGATTATTATCGGAGGCATTTCTTTTTACTGAAACTGGTCAAATTCACTGTAAAAGAGCACTCCCATCAAAATTGCATTCTTAAAAACCAACAATCAAAATGGTAACTCGATCGAAGTAAGAGATCCGACTCAGATATCATGTTAGAATCTAATTCTCTGACTTTGATCATGTTAGAATCTAATTCTCCTCAAAAAGTACTACACACAAGTGATGTGAGACGGGTTCGGTTCATGTGTGTGAGACTATCTCTTACACAAAACATCATTTTTTTTTTGTTTTTTCTTAATGAAATCCATGGTTGTTGGATGATTTGAAAGTTGACTGGAACTGGTGGAGACACTGAAGGTTACCACAATTTTTATAACCATCTTGAACACCATGAGTACTAAAGAAGCAGCTTCAAAATTAATCTGTCAGATTGAGCAACAAAGCTGGTGGGAATGAGAGGAGGGCATAAAAGGCTTGCTGCAGAGATAAGATCTCTATAGACATTCCTATTCTATGATATTTGTCATAATACTCTGGGTAAAAACTAAGAAACACAAAATTTGTTACTCAAAGACCATGAGTGTCACGCCTCGCGTCTTAAAATACATAGAAATGGGGTTACGACGAGACGAGAGTCGGCGATGTATATACGCGAACAGAATACCTCATGTATATACGCTAAGCTTAAAATAATCTGCTCCAATTATATCAGCCAACTATGAAAACAATCAAGTCGCTATAATATGACAATGGGTCAAACCATACCGACATCTATGACCCATCATTGATGAGCCATCCACACATCAACAACTAGATCCAGCACATCAAATAGTATGTGAGACATGTGACCGGAAATGTGGTTGGTCGATAACATTCAAGAACTTGTACTTAACCTTGACAAGTTTAATCTTGGTAAATATGGATTGAAACAGAGTTTAGCTACATGCTTCATAATGAGGGAAGTGACATAATGTCACAAATTTTAACATTGAGTTCACAATAAGAGAAGGGAAGTAGAGTTGAGACCATGCAATTCGTACATAATTTGTAGGTAGAGTGATGTCTTAAAAAAGAACCTTTGCTTTCCTTGTTTAAGCTATTGGATGATTGAATGGAGGAAGCTGATGATACAGAATAGCTGAGCTTGGCAAAGTGAGCAGAACTGAGACAACAAAGATATGAGATGAGATTTCATCCTTCAATTCCAAGGATACAATCTCACGTGTTTTGATGATTAATAACTCACATAGTCAAAGCATTAATGAACTTGAAGTGTTTTACAAAGTCCCCGGTTATTCAAGATCATGTCGTGGAGCCCAGCTTCAACAAATATGTATTGAAATATTTCAAGTTGATGATTGAAGCTCAAGAAGTCGAATTTAAGTTATGAACTCAACAAGTTTTATACCACTTGAATTGATTTTATGTTTGTAAATTAGAATTTTGTAAAACTTTAGATTATGAAATTGGTATGTCAAGCTTGCATGTGAACACACACACACACACATGGTTTATTTTTGTTTTGATGGAGTTTTAGAAAATATATATATCTACTATAAAAAAGATTTTGAAAGAGTGTTTTTAGCAAAAAGTTGATTTTAATGGATATTATATATCAAAAATAAGTTTATTTGTTTGAAATATGTTTTGAATTCATTTCATACATATTAATGCTCTAAAGATATTAAAGAAACTTATTTTTGTGTAATTTACAAGCTAAAATTGATTTAAATAAATTTTGAAAAGAATTAGAAAAATTGAGTTATTTTTGACAACCCTATATAGATTTTCGAAAACAAATACTTCGTGCACATAAGTCTAAATTTGAGCTGAACCATTTTTGACATTTCTTGTGCACGTTTTCGATAGCGTGAAGTAACTCATTTTTGACAGTTTTTTATGTGTTTTTCTCAAACTTTTGCAAATCATTTTCTACAGCTCAAACAAATTTTAACAGTTTTTTCAGAGATTTGGGTTAGTTGCAGAACTGACTAATTTTCAACAATTTTCCTCTGAAAAATTTGGCACGATCAAAAGTGTTTTCGACCGCCTTTATATAACTTTCAGAAATGAACTTCAGAATTGAAAAATATAGCCGTTTGTTATCGTAACCTGTCGAAAATCAAATATCCAGTTTTGATAACTAGTTAACTTTCTCTGTTGACTTTTAACAAATATTTTAATTTTATTTTGTTATAAAATCAAGCTTTCGCAGAGGATTTTATAACAAGTTTTTTATGTTGTTTCTAAGCAATTCTTGATCAAATCTCTGAGAGAAAAGTTCTGCAAAATTTCCTTGAGTTTTCTCTTCCAATTTCCCTTGTTTTCTCAAACACAATCTTGTGCTCATACTTCTTAACCTTAGCTATAGTATTTGTGTTTGTAAGACTTTCTAGTGATCAAGTGTGATCTCAAGTCCTGCTATTCTTTGTTGTAGTGAACCTCTAATGAGAGATATTGTTGTAGGAGTTTTGATCTTGAGAGATTGTTGATGTAGGAGTTGCGACTCTGGGTAGATCTCGGGGGATCATTGTTGTAGAAGTTACGTCTCCGAGTAGATCTTGTAGGATTTGTGTTAGAAGTATGATCTTGGTTCGCAAACCGGTGATGTGGATTTTCTCCATAGGAGTTTGAGATGGGAACGTAGATTAGTGGATCAAACCACGATAATATTTCTTGATGTTTGCAGAGTTTGATCATCTCTAACGTTATCTTGCTTATTATTTATGTTCATTAATTGTTGCTTATTGTTTATTACTGTTGATATTGTTTTAGTTGTTTTAATTTTCGCATAATTGATTAGCATCACCTATTTCACCCCCCTCTCAAGCAATTTTTCAATGTTGTTGCATGTCATTGACAAATTTATTAACTCAACCTTTTGTGCCCTTCTACACCTATATAAGGTTTATATTTGAGAATTTTTTGTGTTAGGGTCATCATAATAATGCCCACTGATGTACACCCCAAGTTAAGTGAATAGTTCTACATGAGATATGCACTGGGAATATCTTTAGCATATAACAGTTTTCTCCTGAACTTAAGAATTAATCGTAGCTAGAATTTTTAAAGAGGAACCGTGGAATTTTTACTCAAAGTGTGACAAATGGTATAAGAGTAACACCAGTGATAGTGTGTAGAACTAAATGTCACGTGGAGTTAGCGCTACATGGAGTAAAGTATCACGCCACACATAAATGTGATAAGGGTCATCTTTTAAATCCGTTAGAGCTACCTCTAGAATCTATAGGGCGCCTCTAGAATCCCATATCGCCCAGTGAAGTTTTAGTATGGCGAGGACGCCAAACCCTAAATAGGAAAGTATGTAACGCTCCAAATTTAGTGAATAGTCCCATATGAGATATGCATTAGAAATATCTCTAATATATATAGTTCCTGTGAACTCAAGAACTAATCATATTTTAGCATTTTTTAGGGAAAAACTATGGAATTACATTCAAGGCCTAGCAACTAGCTTGATCCTATTTTCAGGTAAAAATTCTGACCCATATTTGAAATTTTAAACTTGAATCAGATTCAGGTCGAATTTAGATCTTGAATATTAGACCCAATCAGTAATATACGCATAGTGTGAAGGAAAAAAAATCTGAATTCAAATCAGAAACATTTTCTGGGTTCAGATCAATTTCGGATCCAATTAAACGTATTGAATCTGAATTCAAATTTGTATTCGAGTAACATCTCTTATCAAATTCAGATGTGGATCTTATATCAATCTGATCTGAATCCAGATCCGTTTACAGTAATTAGCATCATCTTATGAAGAACATGAAAAACTAATGCCAACAATATAAGTCATCACTCAGCCATCAATAATGCATGTCAAATGGCAAATTAAGACCCTCTTGCTTCTCAATATGAAGAGAAAGTCACGATAGAGGTGGAAGTCGACAAACACCAAGGGGCTGCCGAAGTTGAGGTGCCTTCGTATGACCCTGAAAAGGTGGAACATGAATCCTTTGTATCTATTCTCAATTCCAAGAAACTTGTGTCTCATGGATATTGATATCTTGGGAAATGTCAAGAAGAGAGGGGTCTTTCCCAGATAAGCTGCATAAACTACAGGATCTTTGAGCCCAGATCCACCAACTCTATTTGCATGAGAAATTTTGTGGTTCCAGCGGCGAGAGTTAATTGGGTTAAGCAGGGAGATATCAACACAACTTATTTCCATAAAACAGCTAACATGCAGAACAGAAAGAACAAGATCTTGAGTCTGGAAGCAGAGGGGGAGACCGTTGAGGACGAAGAGAAGATTAGGGTTTTATTTCACGAACACTTCGAAAGCTCTTTGGAGTTGGTTCATCGTATCGATGGCCGAGTTTCATCTCGGATCCTTCTCGGCCTGAGAGGGGAATGCGGAAGGTAATCACAGGATATTACTGGTCCTTTTTCAGAGGAGGAGATTAAAGCGGCAATATGTTTTCCTGTCTTCATAGGGGAAATCTTCGTCTTGATACTTTGAATTATGCACATGTCGTGCTCATTTGTAAAAGTTTGAGACTAAACAGATTGGAGATTTTAGACCTATTAGTGTGCTGAATGCCTCGGTTAAGATCATATCCAAGTTTTGGCCAATCGTATTACAATGCCCTAGGAGTTCTTATCGGAGATCACCAAGCGCAATCGCTTCTTCAGGAACAGAGGCCCCCTCGACTCTGTGGCAACGGCATAAGAAGTGATCCAATTTTCTAAGCAAAACAAGATACTGGGGTTTATGCTCAAACTGGATTTCGAAAAGGCCTATGACATGGTGGAATGGGAGTGCAGCATTGAAACTTTAAAGGCATCGGGTTTAACCATGTTTGGATATCATGAATTGAATTGTGGGTATCTTCGTCTAAAGTGTTTTTATTAGTCAACGATATCTGAGGAGGGAGATCTCTTGTAAGAGGGGTCTTAGGCAAGGGGACCCTCTCTCTCCTCTGATTTTTGTCCTGTGGCCAATAGACTACACCCATGATCTCTACTGTCGTGATTTAGGCCTTATTAAGGGTTTGGATTGTTGAGATGAGGCTACACGGTCGTCAACCTTCATTATGCAGACGATACCCTTATCTTCGTGAGGGAATGTCTGGCACTAGCTATGATACTGAAACTAATTCTGCTATGCTATGAGAAATGGGTCGGGGTTCAGAATTAATTTTCATAAGAGTGCCTTGATCTTTCTCCCGGGATATTTCGGCTAAGAGCTTCCTCATTTCATTGATTTTTAACTGCTCGATCAAAGGTTTCCTATTTCATACTTGGGTTTGCCCTCTTTGGGAAGCCTCAAGAGATCTCAATAGTTACCTTTTGATCGAGAACGTGCAGAGAAGGCTGACAGGATGGAAAGGGAAGGTTGCTTTCGTTTGGGGGGAGGGGGGGGGTAGGATTATTATGGTTAACGCTGTTTTATTCCACCATCCTGACATATTTCCTCTCGTACTTTCAGCTTCCTAGATGGGTGGAGAAGGACATTGACTTTATTAGAAGGAAATTTCTATGGAATGGGGGAACGCAGATAGTAAAAGTTTTCCCTGGTCAATTGGAAGCGTGTCTGCAAGCGTAAGGAATTTGGTGGGTGGGAGTCATTAATCTTCGTGACTTCATAGAGCCTTACTCCTTATGTGGTGGTGGAGACTTTTTCTGGAGCCAGGTCAGAAATGGGAGTCTCTCATTTCTCACAATTATAGAGCACGTTCGAGTTGGTGGTTAGGTAGGCCAGCAAATTCGGCCTCCTCGTCTCCTTTTTGGAAAGGTATGCTGTCAGTTAAAGACATCTTCTTCCAAGCAACTGCCAAGGAGATCAGGAATGGGAGGCCTGCACAATTTTGGAGAGATACATGGTGTTCGATCGCACCATTGGGAGTCCTCTTTCTGCATTATTTAGGGCGGGCGCGCGACTGTGATGGGTCGGTGAGCTCTTATTGGACGGAAACCGGTTGGAATATTAAGGTTTCCCAAAACCTGGTGCCCTTATGGAAGAATTGATTGACCTTCTCCCGTCTTCCTTTTCGAATATTTCGGGGATAGAGATCTTTTTCATGGGAATGAGACTCCAAACGAGCCTTCTCAGTTAAAAGGGCCAACCGCGTGCTTAATGATGGGGTCTGAGATGTCCGATTGCAAAGGCTGTCTGGAATATCAAGGCTCCATTGAAGGTCAGGGCCTTCATCTGGCTGGTCAACAACAGGGCGATCCTCACGTGGGTAATTTGAGAAAAAGAAACTGGCAGGGACCCAGCTTTTGTCCACTTTGTATGGCAGAGGAAGAATCCATTGACCCTCTTTTTCTGAGATGTAGTTTCTCAGGTCTTTTGTGGGGATAGCTTTGGATTACCTGTCATTGTGCATCCCCCAACTGCCCCTTTCAGTTACTCAGCTTGGTCGTTTTGAAGATTACAGTCATTTTCCAAAGAGAGAGGGTTATTTGGGATTTAGCGGCTGTTGTGGTCCTCTTGGGAATTTGGTGGGAGAGAAACAACAGAACTTTTAATAACAAGGCCTGATCTACTGCCGAATGTTTTTTACCTCTGTTGCCTGTACTCACCTATGGCTTAATCTTCTTTCAGGCAGATCTAGAGAGGTTGCGAGCACGGCAGTGCGATAGATGCCAGACGGACGGGGTTTATGACAACCATTTGGACCAGAGGGGGGGGACGAAAACAACAGCGGGGACAAGTTGTGATTAGCGTCGTCAGCACCTCTGACTTTTGCCTAACAGGTTGAACCTGTAACCGGGTACCAGTTTAATGTCAACCTGTTTTGTCTCAGGAAGTTTCCTGTTTTTCTTCTGTTTTTCTATTTTTTGTCTATTCCTGCACATGCGTGTGCTTCGTTCTCTGTTGATCAGGTGGCTATTCTATAGCATCTCCTGTTTTTTTGTACTTTCTTATTGCTTTCATTAAAATCTTCTTATGAAGCGCGGAGGGGGAGGACCTCTAGGGTACCGTTTTACTCAAAAAAACTATTTGGAGAAACAAAAGGACATTGAGATAAAATTTGGGACGTTACATAGTGGCTGCCTTTTCCGCACCTTGTTGGATTGTTGGTCTTGTTGAACTATTGGAAACCAACAATCCAACATTGTGATGACCATTGGAGCCTATAGAAATAGATGGTTAGGAACCATAACCTTTATATGGCTGAATTTGAGGTAAGACGAAACCAAAAAGGTCATGTGCTGAGTAGTATCAGAACAAAGCACCATATAGATCAACATTATTTAAAAAATATGTTGATGAGAAGCATGTGGCCTGATAGAATACACGATACGCAGGGTAGTGACAAGCGCTTGTCTAGAAGAGACCAAGCCTCAAACATTGAAGAGCAAGGAAAAAGAAGATTATAGAATAGAAAAGAACCTGAAGCTTTGATCCAGCTAAGAATGAGCTTGTAAAACTTTTGCTTCTTGTAATCAGGATTAACCGAGTCATCAGAGAGAGACTTTGGAGGGGCGGGGTGGCCGCCATCAACTATGTACTTGAAATCATGGATTTCAAGAACATCTTCAATTTGAGAATGCCAACATAATTCCAATTCTCTTGCACAGTTATAAAACGTTTGTCTGATTTAAAAAGCATGAAATTTGATCCTCTCATCTTGTTTTTGTAAGATGATTGTTATTCTTTTAGATCAAAAATATAAGTAGTATTATACAAATTGCACAATTTCAATTTTACACTCGAAATCATTTGCAGTTCAATTTCACAAATGGAGAATGCTGTCAGATTCAGATTTGGATTCGAATAACACATCTCTTGTTGGATTTAGACTAGGATCTTATATAGATCTGATCTGAGCGTGCCCCAGTTACACCCTTAATTGCCATCATCCTCTGAAAAATACAAAAAAAACAATGGCAGCTATAAAAGTCATTGCTTAGCCATGAATAATGCACCTTAGATGCCTAACTAAGCCTCTCTTGCTTCTCATCACTGAGAAGGAAGTCACAATGGAGGTAGAATTCAACAATCATCATCGACCAATACTTTGTCATTGCACTGATTCTTCCATAACTTGGAGATCCAAGGCATTGAGGTAAAATTTGTGATATACATAGTGATTATCTTTTCTCGAACCTCGCTGAGTTATTGGAAAACCAGTAATCAAATACCGCGATGTCCCTCAGAGCTTATAAAAATAGGATGGTTAGGAACACCTCCATCTTCTTCCAAGATTTGATAACCTGATCAAATATGTTGGTCGCCGAGGAACACTAGCATGTGCCGCTATGATCGTGCATGCCAGGCACAATAGTTGTTGGGGTATAAAGTAGAAATCGGGACCAATAACAATGCAAACACATAAAATTTAACGAGGTTTGGAGTAAGTCCTATGTCCTCGGGCAACCGCATATAGTGTGATTTTTTGACAATGCTCTCTCACACAGATGATAGAATTCTCAAATTGAAGATAATCCGTCTGGAAACAAACCCTTTAAAACATGTTGTTGTTTCTCAATACGGAATCCCCAAAATCCCCTCATCAAGTATGGGTACATAAATAGAACTAAATCAGCGCTCCGCTTTAGCTTCAGCTCGAAAGATCCTTAAACAGTAGGTAGCTAATAATAGGGATTAGCATTCAAAACAACCCAACATGATGTAGGAAGCTGGACCCCAAAATCCAGGTCCAACAGCAGGCCAGACAAAAGCCCGTCGACTGCCCGTTCGATTGAGAAATTCAGACTAAGAATCGCCTGACAACAGAGAGATAAACACAGGTTGTCAGTTGACTGACCAGACGAAGAAAACAAAGTGCCAATCTCCCGGTCGACCGCCCGATCGACTGGCCAGAAGCAAGTGCAAAACCAGAGAGCCCAGTCTTAAAGTCGATCGACCGCCCAATCGACCGGCAATGCTGGGAAGACCTAGTAGTCGAATGCCCGGTCAAGTATCTGCTGATTTCTGAGTTTGTTTAGAATTTTATTTTGGGTCCAAATTAAACTCCGATTGATTTTATCTTTCTTTATTTTGAATTTAGATTTCTTAGATAGATTAGAACTCTTTTTTAAGCTTATAAAAGGGTCCTTGTATGTTCATTTTGTATTCAACAATTATTAACTTTTAATTAATAAAATTCGAGTTTATCTCCCCAATTGCTCAAATTCGAATTCTATTCAACAATTATTAACTTTTAATCAATGAAATTTGTGCTTATCTCCCCAATTGCTTTTGGATTCGAGCTGCTACCTTTACTCGTGAGTTCGAGTAAATTGCTCATGGATACGAGTGATGTGTTCGTAGATTCTAGTATGTTCCTTAAATGAAGATCATCATGTGTCACACCATGAAGCTTTGGGAAAGGGTAATTGAATACAGGTTAAAGCAAAATGTTACAATATCAGAGAACCAGTTTGGGTTCATGCTGGGGCGATCGACGACAGAGGCTATTCATTTGCTTCGTCAACTTATAGAGCGATTTCGAGAGAGGAAGAGAAATTTGCATATGGTCTTTATTGATTTAGAAAATCTTATGATAAAGTGCCTATAGAGGTATTATGGTGGACATTGATGAAAAAGGGAGTCCCCATCAAATATATTGACAAAATCAAGGATATATACGATGGAGTAGTGACAAATGTCAGAACTTGTGGAGGCATACCAAGTGATTTTTCTATCACAATTGGATTGCATCAAGGATTCTATTGAGTCCATTCTTATTTGCCATAGTGATAGATGAGCTTACTAGAGCTATTCAGGATGAGATACCATAGTGTATGCTATTTGCTGATAATATTGTCCTAGTCGATGAGATGAGCTGGGTAAATGCCAAATCAAATTGGAGTTAAGGAGGCAAACTCTAGAATCTCGAGATTTTAAATTAAGTAGGGCCAAAACAGAGTATATGGAGTGTAATTCAGTAAACAGGAAATCCGAGATTATAGTATTGTGAGACTAAATGGACAAGAAATACCGATGTGCAGTCATTTTAAGTACTTGGTTTCTATTATCCAAAAAGATGGGGAGATCGATAGTGATGTCAACCATAGGATCCAAGCCGGCTGGTTGAAATGGAGAAGCGCAACAGGAGTTTTATGTAATCATAACATTCTGTTATGGCTGAAGGAAAAGTTTTATCGGACTGCTATTAGGCCAGCTTTATATATGTACAGAATGTTGGTTATAAAGAGACATCATGCGCAGAAGATGAGTGTAGCAGAGATGCGCATGCTTCGTTGGATGTGTGGTAACACGCGGAGAGATAAGGTGAGAAATGAGGATATTCGTACTAAGATAGGCGTAGCCTCTATAGAAGAGAAATGAGAGAAACCGCTTACGATGGTTTAGTCATGTGCGACGTAGACCTACAGATGTGCCAATCTGGCGAGTAGAGCATATCAATTTAGGGCAAGTTAAAAGAGCGCAGGGGAGACCGAGAAAACATGGATGGAGATAACGACAAGATATAGAGGCTAAAGGTCTTAGTGAAGGCATATTGCTTGATAGGAATGAGTGGAGAAAGCTGATCCATGTGCCCGATCCAGCGTAAATCTCTTTTGGTTCATGTAGCCTACCCCAAATACTTGGGACAAATGGCTTAGTTGTTGTTGTTGTGTTCTCTTTTCGCTCTACGTCAAGTAGTATCAGAGTTTTGGCAACTTTTCGACGATAGCAGGAGACGACGATTAATCGCAAAGTCTTTCCGCAAAGAGGGGAACTATTGAAGAGAGGGTCGACGCTCTTGAAATAACCTTAGATATTGTGATCCAAGAACTTAGGAAATTATCCCTCAAGATCGACGGTCGAGGACTAGTTGATGGTATGTACCGAAGCGAATGAGATCGTTCATCAGGTAATCCACATCCACAACCACCACCACATTAACCACGACCACACCAACCACCAAATCAACTTCTACCATATCAGCCATGATAACCTTCACCACCACTAAAACATCCTCTAATGAATTTTCAATACGAAGATCTTTCCGACGAGGAAGAATTGAACAACACCTTCAGTTAAGAAGACGACTTCGAAGAAGGCTTACGATGGAAGGATGGCTTACAGGGGAGGCCAAAGGCGAATGGCCAATCCTAATCCTAACAAGAGAGGAGTATTTTCTTTTTCTAATCATGATAGGAGAAAATATTACCCAAGTCCTAGCGAATATAGAATGATGGTCAAGATTCCTTTCTTTAGTGGGAACCTAGATATTAAGTCATTCTTGGACTGGGTTTATGAAGTAGAGAAGTTCTTCGACATGGCTTACGTCCTCGAGGAAAAGCATGCCAAGTTTGTAGCCTACAAGCTCAAGGGAGGTGCAGTCGCATGGTAGGACCAATTGCATATCACGAGGAGACACCAAGTGTGGCGCCCCGATTCCGCGGGTACGGAGACGCCACTGGCGACGTATATACGCAGGTCAGAGATATCCTCACGTATATACGCCATCAGTATAGGCAAGAATCAGAGGAGGAAGCACAGTGGTAATATACATTCTAACAGAAAAGTACATGTACATGATTATCACAGAAAAGTGATACAATATTACAGGAATATTACATCACTAGAAAATACAAGAGTACATAATGCGAAGAGATATACAAAATCTGAGAGGTGCTCACGAGCAGCAAGAGGGCCTCGGGAGCCAAACAGGCGAGGAACTGGAAGGAAGAACTGCGGCGACGTCAAGCTTCTGCTGCACTCTGACCACCATGGGAGGATCTGCTGCGCAGTCTGATCAACACCAGCAAGGCCACCAAGACCCGGCTCTAGAATCTGGACATGAGAATGCAGGGTTGTCAGATGCAACCCTGCGAGTACATGTAGTAAAACCAAGTGGCGTGCATAATAGGTATATGTTACAAGAAAGGTATATCGTGATTGTAAGCATATATGAACATGAAATGAGATAGTAAGTAAAGTAACTACAAGAAAATCAGTTATATAAGCCCACATTACCGATCCGTGAGATTAGTACGTCGAAGGAATAATCTAAACAAGGAAACCCTCATATATACCCTATACCTCACGTCACTATAGTCTGAGTTTATATAATCTGACTTTACTTTCACAATAACATAATAATGAAACATTATGGAAGTAATCAAGTAATCCAACAAGATAGCACATGTCTAAGTGGTGAGTAGTATAAACTAAGAGTATAACTAGTCATATATCAGGAGCATGTTATTATTAAGTTATTAAGACTCATCTGATTTATATACGTCGGTATGTGTCCTATCCCACATACCTCAGCATACATATCTGAGAGTAAGTTATTGAAAACTGATGGAGATCGACGAACCATGCTTAGAATGGGTCCCGTACATGCCCGGACAAGGTCAAGGAGTATCCGGTGCTGAGACGTACAGAAGGGACTACGCTCATGCGTCGGAACACTATACTGGAGCATGGATACGCAACAGAGGATAAGTCACCGCTCCCACAGGAATAGGCCCAGGGGCTTATGGTACCACTGGCAGGCAGGGAGTAGGGGTGTCAGTACACCCCACGAAAGCGCCCGTGGCCTCCAGGTCGAATCCAAGTATATGGCCGGCGCGACACTTAAGACCATCATAAACATGGAGACTATATCGGTACTCATCAGTTTCTCCCAACCCGGTGTAAGTTGTCTAATATTAGAATTTGTCCAATGATAATATCCACATGGTATTCATAGTAATCCTATATTCATGGTTATCCTATTACGGGGATCAACATGAGTATAGTATCAGGAGTAATATCAGGAGCCTCCCTATTTCAGGGGTTCAAGTATATAAGAGTTCAGGAGTACTAATATCTAGTAATAATATAATAATCATGTCAAGTCCCTGTAAAAGTGATAGTCATGAATATACCATATAATACATGTATCAGGGGTGATAGTGTCTGGTCAAGGGTCACGATGTCAAGTCAATGTACTTGTATCACATGAAAGCATGTCAAGTAAGAGTTAGCATGTGTCATATACCGGGGATCAAGATCAAGTGACAAGTATGACATATATCAAGTACCAGTATCTAATATCAAGTGCTGTGGATCAGGTATCAAATATAACATATCAAGTGCCGGTGTCAGATATCAAGTGCCGTGGATCAGGTATCAAATATAATATATCAAGTGCTGGTGTCATAAATCATGCATCAAGTATAACATGTCAAGTGTCGGGTAATACCGAGTACAATACCATCTATAAGCTTGTATAGTAAGAAATCATATACTAAATATTACATCAGCATGTGTTAGGCATGTTACGGTAGTAATACGACATCCACATATCAATATCATGCAATAAATTAAAAGTAGTTATTTTTAAGTTTAATATAAAGCACTCACCTGAACCGGAATGAAATACCGTTAAAATCCGAGAAATCCGTGAACCCATACGAGCAAGCCACTATCCCGTATGTATATATTAAAATATGTAAATATAAATATTTATATAATTATTAGAGAGGGAATGAGAGAGGAGAGAGAAAGTTGTAGGAAGGAGAGAGAGAAAGAGAGAGAAAATAGGGTATTTTTAGAAAGAAATTAGAAATTAAAGGGGAGGGGTATTAGTTGTAAATATGGGAAAGTAATTTGGGGGAGAGGTAGAGGGTATTTTAGGGAGTGAGGAAATGTGGGTTTATTTAGGGAAAAGCAAGAGAAAAGAAAGGAAAGAAGAAAGAAAGAAAGAAGAAAGAAAGAAAAAAAAAGAAATGGAGGGGGGAGGGGTGGCCGGCGGCCTGGCGGTGCCGGGGAGGGGCTGCGCGCGTGCTCCCTAGGGGAAGGGAGGGGAGTGGTGGTTGTTGTGTGTTGTTGTTTGTGTTGGTGGAGGTGGTGGTGGTAGTTGGTGGTGGTGGTGGTTATGGGTGGTGTGGTGATTGTTGGAGGTGGTGGAGAGTTGGAGGATGAGGAGGAGGTGATGATGGAGTGATTAGAGTGGTGAATTTTATAAAGGTGGTGGTGAATTTTGGAGGAGGTAGGGAGGTGATGGTGGTGCGTTTTGATGAAATTGGAGGTGGTGGATGGTTGGTGGAGGTTGAAGGAGGTGGTGGAGTGGAGAGAGGGTGTGGGGGAGGTGGTTGACCGGCCTAGGGGTGGGGCGGCGGCAACGGTGGTGATGGTGGAGGCGGTGGTGGGATGTTGGAGAAGATGGGTTGGTTTGTTTTGTTGAAGGAGATGGAATTGATTTTGGATTTTTGAAATGAAAAGGAAAAGGAAAATGGAGAGTTTAATAGAGAAGGAGAAGGAAAAGAAATGATGAATTTGGGGGAAGAGAGAGGCTACAGGTGGCTTGCAGGCGGCAGTGGCAGGGGAGCAGGTGGCTGGGTGCAGGGGATGGGAAAAGTCAAAGGGGAAGAAAAGAAAAGAAAGAAAAGGAAAGAAAATTAAAGAAAAGAAAAAAAAAGAAAAAAGAAAATAAAATAGTATAAAAATTTTATTATTATAATTTCTGAAAGTACAAAGTAGGGAGTAGAGAAGGAAAAAGTAAGAAAAGAAATCGTCAGTAAAAATATTATTATTTTAATAGGGCGAAAATTCGACTGTTTCAGAAACGTTCCAAAAATTCTCAAAATAGAAATATTATTTTAAGATGTCCGATGAAATCAGATTTAAGAAATTTAATGTAATTTTCAAATTAAAAATCTTAGAATATTTCGGCGATACTGGCCGACAACAGAATCGGTGAAATTTTGATAAATTTAGAAAATCCCAAAAAATATTTTTAGATAGAAAATGAAATTTTAAGAATTGACATGAAGTTGTTTTTAAAAATTCAATCCTATTAAAAACTAAAAATCTGAGAATCAGTCAGCGATGCCGACCAACACCGACTTTGGAGATTTTGTAAAATAATTCTGAAAATTTCTGAAAAACCATGAAAAATCTAAAATATTAGAAAACAGTGTCTGAAACTGAAATCGATCAAATCAGACTATTAGAAAGGTCAAATTGGGTGGTATGCCAGTATCGGGTTCCCGATCCGGGTCAGAGCTGACTCTAAGACTGAGAATCCAGATCCGATAACAAAAATATGAGAAATCACAACTTAAAAATAAATACTGGAAGAAAATTATAATAATACGGTCGAAAAAATCGGGTCACGTATCTGGGTACGTATCCCGGGAACGGGGTGCTACACCAAGACAAGCCACCCGTGATGACATGGAGACGCATGAAGTAACTTTTACAAGGTAGATTTCTTTCACCCAACTATCAAAAAATCCTTTACAATTAGTTTGAACATTGCAAACAAGGTACAAGGACTATTGCGGGATACACAGAGGATTCTATCGCTTTTTCTCATGATGCGATCTATCCATGACAGAAGAATAACAAGCAACAAAGTACATCAGTGACCTAAAGTACCCCATTCAAGAACACGTGATCCTCCACGACGTGTTCTCTATTGATGAAGCCCATAATAAGGCTATGAAAATTGAGAGACTAAACAACTGGGCTCCACCTTTCAGGCGTCCGATGTTACTTGAAGAACCATTAGGTGGCAAAGGAATTCAGTCGAGTTCCACGACGGTTAACCAACCGCCAACTCAACAGACGATCAAAGCCCTAGTGTCGGCACCAACAACAATAACCACGACAACCGCAAAAAAGCAAAGAAAATCCCAACACCAAACTCGGGATCGTCAAGTGTTATAGGTGTGGAGAGCCTGACATATGTCCAATGAGTGTCCTAAGAGGAAGAAAGTCAACGTTGCGGATTATGGAGATGAAGACGAAGAAGTCGTGATCGAGGACGCAATTGATTCTGATTTTGTCAAAGAACATGGAGATCCCGTAACTTATGTTGTGCAGAAATTGCTCTACAACTAGAAGATCACTGATACCACACAACAAAATCAAATCTTCTATTTAAGGTGTTAGGTCAAATATAAGGTATGCAACCTCATCATCGATAATGGAAACTATGAGAATATTGTGTCTAGATCACTTATAGCTCATTTGAAGCTAGTGACGAAGCCACATTATCATCCCTACAACATTGGGTGGATCAAGAAAGGACCATACATCGAGGTAACGGATCTATGTTATATTCCTATTTTCATTGGCAAATTCTATCAAACTTTTGTTGCATGTGATGTTGTCGACATGGATAAGTTTCATATTATTTTGCGGAGGTCATGGAAACATGATGTTGATGCTACACACAAAGAAAAAGCGAACATATACATGTTCACTTGGAAGGGCAAAACAGCTGCCATGAGGTCAATTCCACCAACTTTAAGATCTACAATAGACCAAATCTCGAAGCTGGCGGTTAAAGTAGTTTGTTTCCTCTCTCCTTCTTCTTCAAGAGGTAAATTCTTTTCATTTTTCCCTTTCCTTGTTCTTGACTTTTTCTGTGGGAGATTCATGGTGAAAAAAAATATATGACTCATTTGTTTGTTGATGGAAGATCCATGCACTTGAATTGACAGACCATTTTAGTAATTGGGCTTCTCACGTGTTGTTTCAGGCTGCCTTTGTTTACAGAACAGAGAAAATGAGGACAAAATGGAAGAAAAATTCGAATTATACGATGAATAGTATTAAGCTTATTCTTTCTTTTCCGTGACATTGTGCATGTCATCTCTCAATCCTAAACAATAGAGAAGACGAACAACTATTGAGATAATCCTTTTGCAGTGCCCACGCATAAGAGCTTGATTCTAAATAAAGTTTGAATTAGAAAGGTTAACCTGATTTTGTAATATTTGCAAGAATAATGCTAATGTTTCCTTCACCCCATACTGAGCAGGACCTAAAGAATGGATTTCTTGATGTATTCATTTCCTTTTTCCTTCTTGACTTTTTTCATATCTCAGGCTACCACATAAACTGTGGCTCAACAGAAAAGAACACTATTGGAGGGATTGGATGGATCCCCGACGATGCTCTCATCGATCTTGGAAACTCATCCAAGATCGATATTCCAGGCATCATGCCCGTTCTATCTTCGGGGAGATACTTCCCAGACAAATCAGCCCGAAAATACTGCTATGTACTCCCAGTTGCCAGAGGCGCGAAGTACCTGATTCGTACAACATACTTTTATGGAGGCTTTGATGGTGGCAAGGAGCCCCCGGTGTTTGATCAAATCATCGGTGGAACGAAATGGAGCACTGTGAACACCACGGATAACTACGCAAAAGGCCTTAGCGCTTACTTTGAGATCATAATGGCTGTACCATGGAAGACATTGAGTGTGTGCCTAGCAAGGAATGGGCAAACACCTCAAGCCCATTCATCTATTCTCTTGAGTTGGAGCCCTTAGAAGATTCAATGTACAATCCTTCTAATTTTACGCTGGTGCTCTCGCCACCTTTGCTCGCCATCAGTTTGGTTATGAATGCCAACTCTTAAGGTATGGGCAAGTGCTTTGCCATAAGAGTTTGATATATTGTTAGCGAAGTATGAGATTACATAATCAAACTTTTATAGGAACAATCTCTAGGACATAGCTTCCAGATTTCATTCAGATTCGCGATCATTGTGAGTATAACAAGCCTAGCAAAATTGAAGAACAGAATCATATTCTCATACCTGTCAATTGCAAACACAATTACAAGTTTTCGAAAGAAAAAGAAGGAAATGACTAACGAGGATAAAAATGATCATCATATAATTAGTATTTTAAGATATCAAAGGTGGTTTTAGAATGAGTGCTAATAATGCGGATTCTTATAACTAGCTATCCAGATGATCCATTCAACCGATACTGGGAACCATTCAAGACAACAACCCGATTGTTGAGACTCAATCGGACATATCCTCCTCGTATTTTTGGAACTCCCCTCCGGCCAAGGCATTTCACAAAGCTCTAACGACAAGCCGAGGAAAGAACTAGTAGTTCAATGGCCGGCAATGGAGCTAACTTCTGCAAACTACTACTTGGCTCTCTACTTCCAAGACAACCAGAACCCAAGCCCATACAGCTGGGGAGTATTCGATATTTCAGTTAACGAGGAGGTATTCTATACAGTCCTCAATGTTTCGACCGCAAGTGTGATGGTCTATGGAGCAAACAGGCCCCTCTCTGGCCAGACAACAATCAAATTGACCCCCTGATGCATGTTCAAAAGTTGGGCCAGTGATAAATGCAGGAGAGCTACTTCTAGTGGTACCTCTCAATGGAAGAACAGTGACTAGAGATGGTAACAACCTTACTTTTAACGCGAAACCTCTCAATTCGCTTTGCTATTAAAAATTAAACTGATGAGATGAATGTTAATCCTGTTACAGTAATTGCAATGGAGGATCTAGCAAGAAGCTTGAGCAATAGCCCTGCAGACTGGAGTGGAGATCCTTGCTTGCCTCGCCAGAAATTCTTGGACCGGTGTGACCTGCTCCAAAGGGAAGTCCCCTCAAGTTATCGCCCTGTAAGCGCGAATAAGAGCTAAATGATCCACTTCATGATGTTCTAAATTTGATTCCTGAGAAATAGACTTCTTGTGCTTTCTTTTGTAGGAATCTTACAAATTATGGCATTTCAGGGACACTGCCCAAGACCATAAACAATCTAAGTGCCGTTTCAAGCATGTAGGCTTTCATAATGTTTCCGTGTTTGAAATGTCGGTACAGATTTTGTAAGGGGGGATGAGCTGAAATAGATGTTTGTTTGCAGTTTGTTGCAGTTTGCTTGGTGGTAACAAACTCCCAGGTTCTGTTCCAGACATGGGCTCTCTCAAGTCACTGGTCTATCTGTAAGCTTCACTTGTTTCTTGGTCTTTTGAACTCACGAACACTAGTTTATATCTCCTACCTTGCTTATTTTCTCTTCTGGCTTTAACCTGCGAAAGGCATTTAGAAAACAATGAGCTCAGTGGATCCATATTGGCCCAGAGACCTTTCACCTTAATTTTGATGATGACTAACTTATGAAGGTTAGTTTATTAATGATCTCGTGTTTAAATAAGTTTCAGATATTGATCAAGATCTTAGTAGAGATTTGACTTCAACAAGAGATTCACAGTTAAAGTGTTGAAGCAAATAAGTGTTGATTCAAGAGCTCACATTGTAACGATCGCATCAAGCTCATTTGGATCGAGTCGTCTTGAAGATGAAAATCAATAAGAAGACTTCTGTTTGTTTAGTTTAGTTTTTTTTAGATCTTGTGTAAGGATAGAATAGTCTTGATATGTTCAAGTTCACACACACAAGTTAAAACAATTTTTGGTTTCGGTTTAACCATCTTAGATTTTCAAGTATACATATATGATTTTCATGAATAGATAGAATCAAAACAAGTTTTACATGGTTTAATGTATATTGAATTTCATCCATATACACCTATATTTCATATTGTCCAAAAACTTATTTTGATATATATCTAGTTCATGATTTCAAGTTTTGTTTTTAACAAAACGTAGTTTTGAATTTAGGGCAAGTTATATAAAATAATAAAGTATTATATAACAATATTAAATAAAAATATTAAATTAAATTAGTAAAATATTAAAACAATATTAAAAATAATAAAAACTAAAATTAAAAATATAAAATAAATAATTACATAAAAAATTGAACACTATTAAAAATATTAAATATTTAATAATATTAAATTATATATTGATTATCAAGTAACTGCTTTGAACTGCAAGTGTATTACAAGTGGGATTTACATGACCACAAAATTAACTGTAGCAATTACAAGTGGGAAAATGTGAATGTAAAAGTGAGATTCACATAGCCACAAATTTAACTGTAGCAACTGCAAGTGGAAAAATGAGAGTTGTATTTTACAATTTGTTTTTCAGCAAAACAAACATCGGAAAATGGAAAAGAAGTTTTACGACTTACGATTTGCGGGGTTTTGCGGCGAAACAAACACATTTTTAATGTCAAAAACATAGATATATTTTTTATATGTGTATTGAATTCTATTCAATACACTATACTTCAAATATGTTTCAATATCTTGTTTTTGTATTTGAACAAATTTTTAAGAAATAGATTTTCATTTTGAAGTCTTCCCAAAAACTCTTGAAAACAAAAATAAAATGAGTTTATGAAAATACAGTTTTTTGTTTCAAGCTTAATTTCTATGCCTAAAAAATAGTTCAAATTGTTTGTAATATGGGTTGGTCTTTGGTCAAACATATTTGTATTTCAATTGATAATATAAACTTATTTTTGTGGATTTTTTGTGATTTTATGAGATTTTATAGCATTTAAAAGAACAAGTTTTCAAACCCTAAAATCCAGCCTGTGACCACTGGTGGTCGACCGACCGGCCGACCAGACCAGATCTCGGTCGACCGATGTGCACAGGATGTGCACAAGGCTCTGGCCATTGGGCCGATCGAACTAGCCTCGGTCGACCGATCGGTCGACCGACCAGAGAGTTCACTCTCTGGTTCTGGCTTCGGTTAACCGGGCAGTCGACCGACATGCAAATTGTCTTGGGGCGGTCGACCGACCGGTCGACCGATAGGCCATTCTAGGCCTGTTCTGAGCCCCAACGACTAGTTTTTCAAGACCCTATAAATATGGGTCCTTGAGGGCTGTTTTCACCAAGATTTTTAAGAGCAACTTTCCCATCTTTTTAAGTATTTTCAGCAAGTTTTAAAAAAGAGTTTTTTGTGCCAAAATTTTCATGTCTTTATTTGTTTTCAAAGTTTTAAAAAAATCAAAGAAAATCAAGTCTTTGAGAATTCTATTTATTCTTCATTTTATATATCCATCAAGAAGTTTTTTCTTAAGTATTTTCTTCGTTGTTTTATTTTCAAACACTTTGATTTCTCAGATACTTGAGCCAACCAATTCTAATTCTATCTTTAGGATATTGTTTTTGTGAGAAAATTGTTTGTGATTCTTGAGATCACCAAGAGAGAGTTTGTGATTTTTGTGATTACCAAGTGTATTTTCTTTTGTTTTGTGCTTGGCTAGTGCCCACCTCTTGTGTAGAGGTTTTGTATTCGAGAGAGGAGTTGTGTACTCTAGGTGTTGAGTTGTAATTCCTCAGTGGAGGTCCCTTTGTGGAAGGTCTTTTGTGGATATAGTGAAAATTCTTCTGTTTGAAAGCGGGGACGTAGAGCATGTAGGTTCACCTAGAGGGGGGTGAATAGGTGATGGCTAATCTAATGGTCGCTTAATGCCAAATAATGCGGAAGCTAAAAACAATTATGACCTAATAAATTTTTACACTAAACACCACGTATAACACAAGAGTGTTGCCGAATTCCCCGTGAAGGGCTCTGGACAAACTCCTCTAGATTCCCCGTAAATAAGGGTTGAGGTGCCGCGATGGCTCTCTTGGTTGAATACAAGTGTTAGTCAACAATCCCAAGCAATATATCAATATGAGCACAAGGAATATATCATGCATATAAAGGTAAAGACAAGATAAGTAATGCAAGATATAAACAAGGAGATAGAGAGAGAGAAATGGCAATCGCAAACACAAAGGTATGTTTCGAGGTTCGAGCACACTTGCTCTACATCCCCACCTTCGACACACGAAGGATTTCCACTATGCAAGATCCCAATGGATCTCTCCCCGGTGTCACAACACCTACAAACCCTCGGACTCCCTAGTCCCGTACACACGCAAGCCCCACAAGCTTGCCGAGGCCGCACCTCAAACACGGAGTTCGCACCCGAACTCGAAACAACGCGGACACACACGTCCGCCTCCTCAAAGTACAAGAAATGATCTCTTGGTGATCTAAACACTTTGATCACCAATAACACTCTCACAAAAATACTCCTATAGAATGAATAGCTCAATGGGTTGCTCAAGTGTTTGTGAGAAAAACAAGGATGAGAGTGGTGGAGGAAAACTCAAAGAAATCACTTTTACACTCTTGATAAAAACTCTCCTTTTAATTGGAAGTATTGGCTCTAAATTTTGGAGAAAAACCTCTGAAAAGAGTAGGAAAAACTGGCTCTAAAAGTCTCCAAATATCTTAGCTCAAAACAATGACCAAACCCCCAAATTTATAGGCTAGGAAAAACTAGCCGTTGGGATCTGTCAGACCTGCTAGTCGACCCGCCGGTCGACCGCCAACGGTCAAAAATCCGACCGTTGGAGCCTGCCGGTCGACCCGCTGGTCAACCCAAAAGAACAGAGAGCACTGCTTTCAGTTCCGGTCGACCCGCCGGTCGACCCGCTCTCAGTTCCGGTCGACCTCCCGGTCGACCCGCCTACTGAACTGCCAAACGTGCACGGCTCTGTGCACGTCGGTCTACCGCCCGGTCTACCGATCTGGCCTGTCAGCCAGTTCAAGGTCAGCACTTGGGAGAAAAATTGTTAGAGATAATCTTTTATTTTCTAAAACTTTGTTTTTTCAAAATTTTACCAAATACAAAAACAAGATATTTTGAACTTATTAAAGCATAGAGTGTATGGATATGATCCACTACACAATCATGATGAAATATCTATGTTTTTGACATTAAGCTCTAAAAATGATTTTGGTTTAAAACATATATATAAGGAATACCAAAAACCAAAATCGTATTTTTCCAAAATGAAAGTCTTTTCTAAATCTGAAAATTCTTTTATGAAAAAGACAACTAAATTAAGAGTGTGTGTGTGATATATACTTGAGCAATCCACCAACTACTCTATCTTTTACATTTTATCTAAAAATCAAATCTTATACCTAGACACAAGTCTTGATCTTGAAGTCTTCCCTTGAAGTCTTCTCATCTTCTTGACTTGGTCCAAGCTTGATCCAAAAGCTCCTTGGATCACACCGTGCTAGCTCCAAATCTTGATATTTTATCCTTTGTTGAGCTATTCACCTACTAAGATCTTGATAATGAATCTGTCACTAATTAAACATAAGATCATTAGTACTATAACTACATGAGTTGATCATCATCAAAACTAGAGTGATGGGCCTTTGGGCCAACAATCTCCCCCTTTTTGATGATGACAAAACTCATGAAGTTATATATGCATGGATTAAAGTAAAGCTTCAAAGAAGCTCCCCCTTAACTCATGCATAACACATAAACAAATAAATATGCAATGAGGCACATAAACATGTATGCAAATCAAGGAGATAACATGCTAACAAGCATAAAACAAATCAAAATCTTTTTCTTCTATTTGCAAAACAAAACATATATGCATAAACATAAATCCTTTTATAAAAACATGCATATATAGCAAATACCTCTCCCCCTTTTGTCAATCATCAACAAAGGGTTTAAGGTAAACACAATCATCAAATCTTTCTCCCCCTTTTTGTCATAAACAAAGAGATCAATAAGGGGTCAAACATATCAATAAAAGTTTATATGTGATATACATTCGTGAAGAGGAAGACGCTAAGTTAGCTTCCCTACACATATGCATTACATGAAGAAGGGATGACAAGCCCCGATTCACATAACACATATTATGTAATGCATAAGAGGAGATGTGAAGCTCCCCCTACACACGTGTACCACATAAAGAAGAGTTGTCAAACTCCTCAATATACAATACACTCAACATGAATCTATATGTAGAAAAGATGTTAAGCTCTCCTTGCATATAGGCAATATAACTCAAAAAAAAAAATTTTTTTAATTTTTCTTAAACAAAATTTTTAAAGGTATCAGAGCTTTTGTAAAACAAACAAATTTTAAGATACCAAATTGAAAATAATCATTATTGTAAATCATATTGATACCATTGAAATTTAACAAATATGAAGTTGAAACATATTGATACCAATAGTAAACATAATGATCAAAAATTTTTATTTTTCATCATAAACATTGTGCTTTTAAAAATGTGAACCAATTGTAAGTTAAGCACATGAAAATCATATATATGTATGAAATGAGTATACCAATTGACATTGATACATACATATATAAGAAAACAAAATATGAGTATATACAAAAATTATCATTTTAGATATCAATTGAAAAAATTTCAATGATACCAATTGAAATAACAATAAGATCAAATTTATATCTCATATAACTACCACCCAACTCATGCACGTGTATCATTGGATTCTTTCAATATAGAGCATACATAAGCATGGTCGCCCATCCATCCTCCCATCATGGTAGGGGTTTTCAAAAATAGATTTGAAAAATAAGCTTTGTTTGAAAAACTCTACCAAATGAAGAATAATTAACTAGTTAAAATAATTTTTGAAAAACTAGTTAAAGATCCTTCAAACATGAAATCAAAGCATATGTTTTTCATGAATCATACTAAGTATATAAAAGTTCAAGCACTCATAGTCCATAAGGCTCAAAATTATCTTGAAAAGTAAAATATGAGCGTTCAAAGGTTATGTAAATGACATTTTCATGAAAATAGTCATTAAGGCTCAAAATGATCAAGACAAATTTTTCATTTTACTTTATCAAACAAAACATGAAAATTTATTTTTCATTAATACAATAAACTTCTAGGCATATGTATGATTTATCCAATCCTAACAATACACATACATATCCCAAACATAAAAGAGTCTAATAATAATGTTTGCATGAAGGCAAGAGACTCACGGGTATACATGTATATTTATTAGATTTGAATACAAAATACATATACATGAAGTAAAACATGAAAATTGGCAAAACAAGTATAAATGAGGAAATCATCAAAACTAGGCTATACATGTGCATATAGTGGGTACAAATGAGCATGAAGTGCAAACATATATAAATCACTTGTAACTCACTATTTGTACATGTATAATACAAGTTTTGATAAAACTACATCTAAGCATGTTTTTACCACATGAAGCACATGAAACAAATAAGACATGATCATGCTAAAAATATCATGAATGAGCAAGCATGAACATAAATAAAATGGGAGTTTAGAGATTGTTACCAACTCCAAAGCTCCAAGCTTGGTGGTCTTTCCCACCAAAACCTCCTTGATAGCGGTGCATCAAAAATATGTCCATCTAGTCCATGTGCAACCACCACCAAGGCACCAATCCTCTCACGTCTTGTGAGAGCCCTCACCTACATCAAAAACATGGGGTGGGGGTTTTGGTACCCATATTTTCTTGGGTCCTTTGGGGTTAGTCTTGTAAGGAACCCAAACATTTTTATTAGCAAAATTTAAAACATGCAACTTGTCATAACAAAATTTTGCTAAATGGCCTTTGCGGCCACAATGTGTACATGTGTACATCTTAGGATGCTTATGTGAATGTGTATGATCGTGACGTGCAACATAAGCATATGCATGATGAGGATGATGTGCATGAATGTGTGGTGTTTGTTTCTTTGAAAACAAGGACTCCAATTTCTTATGATTAAATGCACAATTGCTCAAAGTTGAGCTCAAACAATTAATCCTATTTTTTAAAACATTTACTTGATTTTGATCAATAGAAGTGGTGGCATGTAAAGCATGATCAAAAGTCTTTTTCTTTTTATTAACTTTTTCTTGTTCCTTTTCTTTTTCAAAAATTTTTCTTTTTAAACAAGAGTTTTCTTGAAAAATAACTTCTTTTTGTTTTTCCACCAAAATAATTTCATTTTTCAAAATCATATTTCCTTCACAAAGATCATCCAATTTTGAAAGCAAGGAAACATTCTCATTTTTCAAATCTTCTTTTTCCTTTTCTAAGCATGCAATCTTAGATTTAAATGAATCTTGTTCTATATGCATGCAATCAAATTTCTTTTTCAAATTTTTATTTTCCTTTTTAATCATGTCATATTTTTTAAGCAATAATTGACAAAAAGTAGATAGCTCATCATATGACATGTTATTATCCTCATCCTCGGATTCGGTAATTACCTCAAGGGGGTTATCCCCTTGGACCATATAGCACTTGTTGGAGGTGTCGCTTCCAACATCCGAATCGCTCCCCGCATAGTATTGATCTTTTTCGCCAAGGGAGATGAGGGTATTCCATACTACAAAAGCCGAATCAAAGTTAGAAACTCTAGATAAATAAACATCATCTAGGGTAGACTTTAAAGCATGAAGGGCTTTTGCATTAGCCTCAAAATTCTTACCATCTAAACAATATGCATTATTAGTAGTGGCAAGATAAACATGATAACCTAGGGCTTTGAGGTACAAGGACATCTTCACCTTCCATATATGGATGTTAAGAATGTCAAACATGGGTGGTGACATGAAGTCCATGGTGTGTGTACAAAAATATTGTGATTAGCCTAAAAATGAGGATCTTTAACTCTAGGTTGTTAGACCAAATCAGAGTACCAAGCTCTGATACCAATTGTAGGTTCACCTAGAGGGGGGTGAATAGGTGATGGCTAATCTAATGGTCACTTAATGCCAAATAATGCGGAAGCTAAAAACAATTATGACCTAATAAAACTTTTACACTAAACATCACGTATAACACAAGAGTGTTGCCGAATTCCCCGTGAAGGGCTCTGGACAAACTCCTCTAGATTCCCCGTAAATAAGGGTTGAGGTGCCGCGTGGTTTTCTTGGTTGAATACAAGTGTTAGTCAACAATCCCAAGCAATATATCAATATGAGCACAAGGAATATATCATGCATATAAAGGTAAAGACAAGATAAGTAATGCAAGATATAAACAAGGAGATAGAGAGAGAAATGGCAATCGCAAACACAAAGGTATGTTTCGAGGTTCGAGCACACTTGCTCTACATCCCCGCCTTCGACACACGAAGGATTTCCACTATGCAAGATCCCAATGGATCTCTCCCCGGTGCCACAACACCTACAAACCCTCGGACTCCCTAGTCCCGTACACACGCAAGCCCCACAAGCTTGCCGAGGCCGCACCTCAAACACAGAGTTCGCACCCGAACTCGAAACAACGCGGACACACACGTCCGCCTCCTCAAAGTATAAGAAATGATCTCTTGGTGATCTAAACACTTTGATCACCAATAAACACTCTCACAAAAACACTCCTATAGAATGAATAGCTCAATGGGTTGCTCAAGTGTTTGTGAGAAAAACAAGGATGAGAGTGGTGGAGGAACTCAAAGAAATCACTTTTACACTCTTGATAAAAACTCTCCTTTTAATTGGAAGTATTGGCTCTAAATTTTGTGGAGAAAAACCTCTGAAAAGAGTAGGAAAAACTGGCTCTAAAAGTCTCCAAAATCTTAGCTCAAAATAATGGCCAAACCCCCAAATTTATAAGCTAGGAAAAACTAGCCGTTGGGGTCTGTTAGACCTGCCGGTCGACCGCCAACGGTCAAAAATCCGACCGTTGGAGCCTGCCGGTCGACCCGCCGGTCGACCCAAAAGAACAGAGAGCACTGCTTTCAGTTCCGGTCGACCCTCCAGTCGACCCGCTCTCAGTTCCGGTCGACCTCCCGGTCGACCCGCCCACTGAACTGCCAGACGTGCACGGCTCTGTGCACGTCGGTCTACCGCCCGGTCTACCGATCTGGCCTGTCAGCCAGTTCTGGGTCAGCACTTGGGAGAAAAATTGTTAGAGATAATCTTATATTTTCTAAAACTTTGTTTTTTCAAAACTTTACCAAATACAAAAACAAGATATTTTGAACTTATTAAAGCATAGAGTGTATGGATATGATCTACTACACAATCTTGATGAAATATCTATGTTTTTGACATTAAGCTCTAAAAATGATTTTGATTTAAAACATATACATAAGGAATACCAAAAACCAAAATCGTATTTTTCCAAAATGAAAGTCTTTTCTAAATCTGAAAATTCTTTTATGAAAAGACAACTAAATCAAGAGTGTGTGTGTGATATATACTTGAGCAATCCACCAACTACTCTATCCTTTACATTTTATCTAAAAATCAAATTTTATACCTAGACACAAGTCTTGATCTTGAAGTCTTCCCTTGAAGTCTTCTCATCTTCTTGACTTGGTCCAAGCTTGATCCAAAAGCTCCTTGGATCACACCGTGCTAGCTCCAAATCTTGACATTTTATCCTTTGTTGAGCTATGCACCTACTAAGATCTTGATAATGAATCTGTCACTAATTAAACACAAGATCATTAGTACTATAACCACATGAGTTGATCATCATCAAAACTAGAGTGATGGGCCTTTGGGCCAACAGAGCAGTGGCTCGAACCTCGAAATATATCTTGGTGTTTGTATTCGATACACTATCTCTCAACTCTATATCTTTTATATCTTACATTTCTTTACATTATTCATATTCATATGCTAGATATTGTTTATGTGTGTGTAGACTGTCTAAAAATTATTTGAAGACAAGTCATTAGAAAAAAGAGTCCAAACTTCAGACGCAAAGCGGCACAGCCACTAGCGCAGTATTAAGACGTGAAAGTTGAAACCCGCGTCTTAATAACCAAGACGCAGAGCTCGAAAGCCGCGTCTCAGTACCACTGTAGTACCAAGACGCAAGGGTCGAAACCCGCGTCTCTGCCTTACTGCAGTGGTCAAGATGCAGAGCTTGGAATTTGTATCTCAGACATCCTACCTAGACGCAGAGTCCGAAACCCGCGTCTCACTTGAAGCTTAACGCAGAATTAGGAATTCGCATTTCTCAAGCATTAATTCAGTGACAAAACGCGAGGCTCAAAACCCGCGTCTCGGTTATAACTGTCCTCATTACTGGGTCAATTACTGCCCATATAATGAGGGAGTTAACCCCCATTATGGAGTATTTTTAGAGGACACTTTTACTCCCTGAAACCTCTATAAATAGCTCAGTTTGTTATGGAAGAGGGTCGGGAGGAATCTGGTCAGAAGAACTTCGGTTGTAAGCTGTAGAAGGGCCAAGATCTCCAGCTAAAAGAAAAAGAGAGTTCAACTCTTCTAACAACTTTCTGCGTACAAGTTTGTTTTTACCTACGGTCTCTTTGAGATTCTTGTTTGATAGAAACTGTGTTACTTCGTCCACCATCCAAAGAGAAGATTCCCAAGAGGTCTTGACATTCACCCGATCAACGGAAACAAGATTCACTTTCCATCGCCACATCAAGAACCCAGCACTAAACAAAGGGGAGATTTGAGCTTAAATATCTTCCCTCTCTTGTAACCGGATTATTGACCTGTTGTAATCTTCGTTACAATCAAATAAAGAATTTACACGCCCCTTCAATTTTCCCACCAAACAGTGTGCTCACACTTGTGTTCAACCAAGAAAGCTTATTAAAGCACCTCAACTCTTAATCTAGAGGAATTTAAAGGAGTAGTTTCAGAGCCCTTCACGGAGAATTCAGACTCACTCTTAGTTACACATAGTGTGTTTGCAATTAAGTTTTAAATTCCGCATTATTTGTCCTAAATTAGCTAGTACAACTATTCACCCCTCCTCTAAGTGCACTTTCAATCCATTCCTGCATCATTAGGACAGCTTCAACATTTGAAAGAGATGTAAGTTTCTTCCACGGAATTTTTTTTTTTAAAGAAAAATTTTAAGAATAAGTAACCTAATTTTCGGTGATTTATCTCTTGGTTTTGCAGTTTTCTCCAAGACAACAAGCTTGATGGTCATCTTCCAGACAGTCCAAAGAGTGGAATAATCGTAAAATTAGAATAGGTCTCAATGAGCTTACAGGTTTCCTATCAACACAATTACAACATAGAACCATGTCGATACCTTTGATTCGATACGATGAGCTCATGAAAGTCAGACTGAATGAGACACAGCAGAGTTCCTGAGATCTTGAGAACAAAGTGTGCAGGAAATTGCTGAGGGCGAGAGGACTAGTAAAAGATCTGAACATTCAGTGTGCTCTGAGCAATCTTCTCTGCTAAGGTTTTTCTGCAATATTTTGGTTGTAATTATGGATGTCAGTAGTATAACAACAGTAGGTATTTGCTGTGTTGTTCTGCAAACCCTTTAGAATTAGAATGGAGTAAACAAGAACAAAGCTATATTTTGGACGGTGTATCCGGAAAAAACCCTTATTAATTTGTGGAATAATGAGAACATCGCTTGCATTTTTTGTTTGTTCACTTGCGTTTTGAAGTTAAATATTATAAAAAAACATAAAAATTATGGAAATTTCTCTCACCGGTGCTCTTTTCTTTTGTAAAGAGAAAACAGTGAACCTGCCAGGCTCCCCGCGTTTCATCAAAAAAATTTAATGAAAACATCTTAGAAAAAACATAGCAACACAAAAGATCTCCCCCAACAAAAACAAGCTCTCACGACAAAACATCACTACATTCGCGGATATAAAATGAGAGAAGAAAACCAAAAAAACAAACATCAGTCAATTCAGAACCCTCAAATGTCAAAAAAATAGCACTTCCAGAATAAAACAACAAAATACTCCGTAAATCTGAAACAGCCAAAATCACTAGCAGAGCTCTTTGAGAAGCTACTTGTATAATTAAGTACAAACCCTCCCCATCCTCAACAAGATTCATTGACAGCAGCACTCGGACACGGTTAACATCTGAAATATTAGATTTTATGAATAAATCCAAAGTAAGATTAAATTGTTAATATGAGAAGCTTCTCATTGAACAAGGGTTAGGATATTTGTGAAGAATGCAGCTTCTGTTGGAATCTCAAAAAAAAATGTCTTTTATGACATTAAGTTTAGAAGTAGAAGAGTCATCATCATCAATTAGGAGAAATGAAGAGTCATCATCAATTGAAAGAAATGAAGAGTCATCATCATCAATTAGGAGAAATGAAGAGTCATCATCAATTTGAATAAATGAAAAGTCACCATGAATTGGAGAAGTTAAAGAGTCATATATGCATTATTGTCATTTGTTTATGACATTAAAGTAGATGGTTGGTATTCTTCTAAGTTTTTTTCCTTTGAAGCCTATAAATGGCTAGTGTACCTCTTTGTTTTTTTAAGCAAGCAAGCAAGTAAGAAAAGTTGAATAAGATTCATTCTCCACTTAAAATTTTAGATTATACTATACTAGTCTGTAGAGTAGTATACAACAATTGGTATTAGAGCCAATTCGATTTTTTTATTTCTCTTCTCCTCATGGCCTCCACCAACAATCTCATCAATCCACAAGTTCCCAAGTTATGGAAAGAAATTATGAGAGTTGGTCAATTCAGATGAAAGATTTATTTGGTTCTCAAGAGTTGTGGGAGCTAATCTTTGATGGGTTCAAGGAACCCACACCGGAGGTAGAAGCCGCCTACACCGCCGAAGAGAAGAAGGCTCTTAGAGAGCAAAGAAAGAAGGATAGCAAGGCTCATTTTCTACTCTATCAAGGGTTAGACGAGTCTACCTTCGAGAGAGTTACCGAAGCAACGACGAGTAAGGAAGCATGGAAAATCCTTGCTGCCATCTACAAAGGAGTCGAGCGGGTGAAGCGAATTCACCTCCAAACTTTGAGGGTGATCTTAAAGCCGCTCAAATGAAAGATGAAGAAAAATCTCCGATTATTATCACGATTACTTCTAATTGTGAATAATATGAGGAGAAATGGGGAGAAGATGGAGGACATTCGAGTGACGGAGAAATTACTCCGATCCCTCACATCAAAGTTCGAGCACGTGGTGGCGACAATTGAGGAGTCCAAGAATTTAGAGGAGATCTGAATAAGGAGCTTTTGGGATCCCTCTAAGTTCATGAGCAACGCATGCAAAAGAAGACCGATTCTATAGTTTTGGAACAACCATTAGAGTCAAAGCTGACTCTAAATGATCGAGGCTCACATAGTAGAGGTCGTGGTCATGGTAGAGGTAGGGGACGTGGTCCCCAATAATGAACCACTCAAAATCAAGTGGAGTTCCAAAACTATAGAGGTCGAGGATAAAGCAATCGGGGAAGATTTACATTTGAATGTGAAAACAATAAGAACGTCCAATGCTACGACTGTCAAAAATTTGGACATTATGCCTTGGATTGCTATCACAGAACTGAAAATCTTACCAATCTCGCCGAAGCAACAAATGATGTGTGTTCTTCTTTCTCATGATGATTCAAGTGTTCAGAATGATGTTTGGTACCTTGACTCGGGTGCTAGCAACCACATGTGCGGGAAGAAAGAACTTTTCATAGAACTCGTAGAAGGAGTTCATCGAAGTGTGAGCTTGGGAGATTCTTCAAAACTCCCCATTGAAGGCAGAGGGAAGATCAAAATCTACCAAAAGGATGGTAAGCCCGAGTATATTTTCGATGTTTATTATATTCCTAACATGAAAAGTAATATTCTTAGTATCGGTCAATTACTCGAAAAGGATATAAAGTATATATAGAGAACAACCATCTTTGGTTGAAAAATTCAAAAGGAGATCTTATAACTTGTGTTAAGATGACAAGGAATCGCATGTTTTCCTTGCATCTAAACACGAAAGTTGAGAAGTATTTTCAAGGACTCATAAAGAATGAGTCATGGAGGTGGCATCTTCGCTTTGGCCATCTAAACTTCAGCGACCTTAAGCTACTATCTACAACCGGCATGATACGAGGTTTACCAATAATCGATCCACCAAGTCATACTTGTGAAGTTTGCATAATTGGCAAGCAAGCGCGACTTCCTTTTCCCAGTGGAAAGTCGTGGAGAGCGGAGGCACTATTGCAACTTGTTCACATTGACATCTGCGGACCACTAGATCCCGTCTCTTTAGGAGGTAATAGATATTTTATTACCTTCATTGATGACTTCAGTAGAAAGTTCTGGGTGTACATTCTTAAAGAAAAATCTGTTGTTTTTACTACCTTCAAGAATTTTAAAGCTCTTGTTGAAGCGGAGAGTAGCCACAAGCTAATAACTCTCCGATCTGATCGAGGTGGTGAGTACACCTCAAATATTTTTCAAGCATATTGTAGGAAGAAAGACATAAAAAGACAGTTTACTACTGTCTATACACCACAGCAAAATGACATCGCAGAAAGAAAGAACCGCACTATTTTTGACATGACAAGAACTATGCTCAAAGAAAAGGGGTTGCCAAAGTAGTTTTGGGCAGAAGCTGTGATATGTTCAACTTACTTGCTCAACCGATGCCCGACGAAGTAAGTGAAGGGCAAGACTCCTTAAGAGGCATAGAGCGGCTACACGCCTAATGTCGCACACCTATAAATTTTTGGGTGTGTTGCATATGCTCAAGTACCTGAAGTCAAAATGAAGAAGCTTGACAATCATGGTGAAAAATACATTTTCATTGGATATAGCGAGGAGTCGAAGACATACAAGCTCTACAATCTACTAACTAAGAAACTAGTGGTTAGTAGAGGCGTTGTCTTCAATAAAGCTGAAACATGGAGTTGAAGTAATGAAGAGAC
Source organism: Agave tequilana (assembly GCA_038442645.1). NCBI lineage: Eukaryota > Viridiplantae > Streptophyta > Magnoliopsida > Asparagales > Asparagaceae > Agave > Agave tequilana. The sequence goes on along the minus strand of JAVJIF010009161.1, from coordinate 143,547 downwards.
TGTCAAAGAGCAACCCATGGTGAATGAACCTGATGAGCCCCTACATAAGGTTCCGCTACCAACTACACCACCATCTCCTCAACATGCTACATCATCTCCTGCAAGAGGTTCTCCATGTTCTGAGGAAGGTAGTAGTAGTGAATCCTCCGTGCAACGAGGTCCCATCAAAATGAGAAGCCTCAGGGAGATCTATGAGTAGGTAGAAGAAGATGGAGAGACTAATCTCTTTTACTTATATGCTAATCATGAGACTCTCACTTTCAAAAAGGCTAAGGAAGAAGATTGTTGGCGATCAGCAATCAAGGAGGAGATGCATGCCATCCAGAAGAACGACACATGGGAGTTAACAACACTTCCACAAAATCACAAGGTAATTGGTGTCAAATGGGTGTACAAGATCAAATGCACAGCAGATGGTGAAGTTGATCGGTACAAGGCGAGGCTTGTAGCGAAAGGCTACAAACAAAAATACGGCATCAACTATGAAGAAGTCTTTGCACCAGTTGCTCGATTAGACACAGTGAGACTATTAATTTCACTTGCAGCTCATCACAGGTGGAAGATACATCATCTAGATGTCAAGTCAGTTTTCTCAATGGTGTTCTTGAAGAAGAGGTGTATGTATAACAACCAGAAGATTTTCTGGTAAAAGGACAAGAAGACAAAGAATATCGCCTAAAGAAAACCTTGTACGGCTTAAAGCAGGCACCACGGACATGGAATGCCCGAATTGATGGTTATCTTCATCAAAACGGCTTCAACAAATGTCCTTATGAGCATGCCATCTATATGAAGAGGAACCATCAAGGTGAATTTTTAATAATTTGTCTTTACGTGGATGACTTGTTATACACAGGCAGTAGCGCCGAGATGCTTGCTGAATTCAAGGAGGCAATGTTCAATGAATTTGAGATGACGGATAATAGATTGATGTCCTATTTTTTTTGTATCGAAATGAAGTATTTATATCTCAAAAGAAGTACATGAAGGAGATCTTGGAGAAATTCAAGATGAGTAACTGCAACCCAGTGAACACCCCAATAGCCACAGGAATGAAGCTATCAAGAGAAGGAAATGGAGATTTTGTAGACTCAACTCTTTTCAAAAGTCTAATTGGTAGCCTGAGGTACTTGACGATCACAAGGCCCGATATTATTTATGGAGTCAGACTTGTGAGTCTCTATATGGAGACACCGAAAGAGTCTCATTGGCTAGCTGCAAAGAGGATTCTAAGGTATATCAAAGGCACACTCAACCTTGGTCTATTTTATACTGATGGTGAAACTGCAGGTTAGTAGGCTATTCAGATAGCGACTGGGGAGGTGACCAAGATGAGAGAAAAAGCACCACTGGCTATGTCTCTATCTTGGGTCGACTGCATTTTCATGGACCTCAAAGAAGCATGGAGTTGTGGCCTTATCTTTATGCGAAGCAGAGTATGTGGCAGCTTCACCTACTGTATGTGAAGCTATTTGGTTGCGGAATATTTTAAAGGAGTCGAATCATCCACAAAAAAAAGTGACTGTAATATTTGTGGACAACAAATCAGCCATCCAAATTGCAAAGAACCCAATACATCATGAGAGGAGCAAACATATAAATACATAGTTTCATTTTCTCAGAAGCCATGTAAAGTAGAAAACCATGGAGTTGGAGTATTGTCATACCATGGAGCAAGTAGCAGATATTTTCACCAAGTCATTACCTATTGTACCTTTCAGAGGCTAAAAGAAATGTTCAGTATGAAAACATTTTGATTTGAAGGGGCGTGTTGGAATATCAAATAAAAATGTCTTTTATGATATTAAATTTGGAAGTAGAAGTGACACCATAAGGTGAAGAAATGAAGAGTCATCATCATCAATTAAGAGAAATAAAGAGCGATCATCAGTTGAAAGAAATGAAGGGTCATCATCATCAATTAGAAGAAATGAAGAGTCATCATCAATTGAAAGAAATGAAGAGTCATCATCTTTAATTAGAAGGAATGAAGAGTCATCATCAATTTGAAGAAATGAAAAGTCACCATGAATTGGAGAAGTTAAAGAGTCATATATGCATTATTGTCATTTGTTTATGGCATTAAAGTAGATGATTGATATTCTTATAAGTTTTTTCTTTGAAGCTTATAAAAGGCTAGTGTACCTATTTGTTTTTTCAAGCAAGCAAGCAAGAAAAAAGTTGAATAAGATCTATTCTCCACTTAAAATTTTAGATTATAGTATATTAGTCCATAGACTAGTATACAACAGCTTAAATGCAACAAGATGATAAATAATATAATTTTCAAGTTAAATGATTATTTGCATGCAGCCTGGGACTTGCCCACTTCTCTACGTAAATAATGATTTAATTTCAGAATATTATCATGAACTTTTTTGGGGACTTCAAAAAAAACTACCATAAACTTTGAAATTCACATTGAACTGCCATGAACTTGTTGGAACATATTTCGATGAAGACTTTGTGAAGCATTTCATTTGGAGCTCTAACACATGACGAATCAAGAGTTCTACATGATCAAGATGTCCCAAGGAGAGTTGATATGATGTATTTTGTAAAAATGAAATAGCATGTAAAAAGCCTTGACACACACACCATATCAATGTCCATTAGTCGACTAATACCTATGACAAGTCGACTAATAACATGTGTAGTCGACTTGACCCATACCCTAGTCGACTAAGTCTTGTGTCAAAACCGACCCAACTCTCTGTTTCTGCATTAGTCGACTTAACAGTCAAATATAGTCGACTAATAGCAAAGTGTAGTCGACTAATCCCTTGCCCCTAGTCGACTAATAGCTGGTCCAGTCGACTTATAAGTAGTTGCAGTCGACTTGAATCAGTTATCCAGAAAACTGTCAGTCCAACGTATCTTAACCTAGTCGACTTATAGCCAAACATAGTCGACTAACAGTGTGAAAATTTCCTAGTCTAGTCGACTAACTCCATAGGCAAGTCGACTATAGACAGTTTCTGACTGTTGGACAGTTTTTATTATCTGGTCTTTTGTGCAACGAATTCCAACGTTTCAAACATTCAAATTGCACCTATAACTACCCTAACTTACCCTAGTCTTCAGCTATATAAAGGGTAGTTAATCCTAAGGCCAAACAACAATCCAAATCTTCAGTTTTCCAAGTCAAAATTCTGCAAAACCTGAAAACTGATTTTCAACTTCTGTTCTTCACCAAAAGACATTTCCATTGTGAAGTTCTCTGAAGTTTCTCCTATACTAGACCTTGTCCACATTCATACACAATACCAAGGCTTATAGGAAAGTTGTAATACTCAAAGCAAGTATTGTACACGGGTGGCTTCTTGTGTAGAGGCAGTTGTACAAGGTGAAGTGTATTCTCTTGGTGGAAGAGAAGGTGTTCTCTTGGATGTAGAGAAGGTGTACACATTTGGCAAAGGGATTTGTCAAGTGGTGTGAATGGTTGTGATTTTGGGTGTACAAAATCAAGGATAAAGGAAAATCTCAAGCGGGTGGCTTGGGGACTGGATGTAGGTACGAGGACCGAACCAGGATAAATCTCTCGTGTTTGCGTTTGTCTATTCTCTGAGATTTATTTTCCTTTTTGCAAGTTTATTTATTTGCTTAACGTTAATCCTTCTTATTTTAGTTTTGTGTTGACTTGGGTATTTTTAGATCTATAATTGCCAACAGAGATAGTTCCGCATTTGACATCATCTCGGGGACTAACAATTGGTATCACAGCGAGGTCCTACAATTGGTATCAGAGCGAGGTCCTACAATTGGTATCAGAGCGGGTACAAGTCAACAACAAAGATGGCAACGGAGTTCTCATCATCCCAATTCAAAGAAGGACATTCTACACAACGTCCACCGCTATTTGACGGATCCAACTACAATTATTGGAAGTGTAGAATGAAGATCTACTTGCAATCGCTCAACTACGACCTTTGGAACATCGTAGAAGTATCGTACACCAAGCCAACAACCAACTACAACGCTTGGAGTGAAGATCAAAAGAAGAACGCGAACCTTGACGCCAAAGCAATGAATGCCTTGTTCTGTTCCTTAACCAAAGGAGAGTTCAACAGAGTGTCAACAGCCACTTCTGCACATCAAATATGGCATACTCTTCAGGTAACACACAAAGGCACAAGTAAAGTTAAGGAATCTAAAATATCTATTCTTGTCCACAGGTTTGAATTATTCAAAATGGAAGAGAATGAAACCATATCCGAAATGGTTACTAGATTCACCGACATCACCAATTCCTTAGCATCTCTTGGAAAAGACTACACCCAAGTTGAAAGAGTTTGTAAGATCCTTCGTGCACTCACACCAGAATGGGAGAAGAAGACAACCGCCATTGAAGAGGCGAATGATCTCTCAACTATGACATTAGAAAACCTAATCGGTAATCTAATGGCATATGAAGTGCAGTTAGAAGAAAGAAAGAAGGACGAACGACAACACCGCTCAAAGAAGAAAGAACTCGCCTTCCATGCATCCTCCGACACGGACGATTCCAATGATGATGAAGAGGAGATGACAATGCTTTCAAAGAAATTCAGGCGATTCTTAAAGCAAGGTAAATTCAAATGCTTTAATTATAATAAACCAGGTCATATGAAGATGGATTGCCCTTTGCTCAAAAAGAAAGATAAATACAAGAGTAAAAGTTCAGAAAGAAGAAAAACTACGAAGCATCATCAGAATACAGTAATTCCTCTTCCTCTGATGAAGAAGAAACCACTGAACGTGTCAACCTATGTTACATGGCACTGGAAGATGATGAGGTATCGTTTACTGAACTTTCTGATGCATTTCATGAATTGTTTATTGATCTGAAAAATGAAAAATTGAAAATAAAGTTTTATCAAAAGAAAATGAAAAACTTTTAAAGGAAAATTCATGTTATGCTTTAGAATATTCTTTTATAAATTCTCAACAAGATGAGTTTGAAAAAGTCATATCATTTTTGAAAAATGAAAATGAGAAGTTTATAAAGAGAACATTTTTCTGAAAAAGGAAACTGAATCTTTGAATAAAATGATTTCTATTTTAGATAAAGATATTTCAGTTTTTAAAAAGAAATATGAAGATATTTTACAAAATGTGACTAAGTTCAATAAAGGAAAAAAAAATTGAATGATTTATTATCTTTTCAAAACTTGTCACATAATCATTATGGTATTGGATATAATGAAAAGTCTTCATATGTTAGTAATCCATATGTGAAAAGAAAGTCTAATCATGTTTCAAAAAGAATTAAGACAAAGTTTATATGGATTCCTAAGAATTTAAGTTTTCATGATAAAATACATATATTGCTTCATACATTTATGATATATGTAATTCTTGCAACTATGTGTATACTAACAGGTGGAAACCAAATTCTAAATGGATTTGGACTCTTAAAGATTAATATGTTCTTTTATGTTTGGTACCATCTAACGTTTATCTTGCAGGTACCATATAAAAATTGATAAGAACATATATATATATTTACTAATATATTTGTTGCAGGGGGAGAACAAAGTCTTTTCATATTTGTTATAACCCAATTTCTGCAGGGGGAGGAAAATATAACATATTTTCTGCAGGGGGAGCACTTGTGCACACAAAGCGTCATCATCAAAAATGGGGAGAATGTTGGAACATATTTCGATGAAGACTTTGTGAAGCATTTCATTTGGAGCTCTAACACATGACGAATCAAGAGTTCTACATGATCAAGATGTCCCAAGGAGAGTTGATATGATGTATTTTGTAAAAATGAAATAGCATGTAAAAAGCCTTAACACACACACCATATCAATGTCCATTAGTCGACTAATACCTATGACAAGTCGACTAATAACATGTGTAGTCGACTTGACCCATACCCTAGTCGACTAAGTCTTGTGTCAAAATAGACCCAACTCTCTGTTTCTGCATTAGTCGACTTAACAGTCAAATATAGTCGACTAATAGCAAAGTGTAGTCGACTAATCCCTTGCCCCTAGTCGACTAATAGCTGGTCCAGTCGACTTATAAGTAGTTGCAGTCGACTTGAATCAGTTATCCAGAAAACTGTCAGTCCAACGTATCTTAACCTAGTCGACTTATAGCCAAACATAGTCGACTAACAGTGTGAAAATTGCATAGTCTAGTCGATTAACTCCATAGGCAAGTCGACTATAGACAGTTTCTGACTGTTGGACAGTTTTCGTTATCTGGTCTTTTGTGCAACGAATTCCAACATTTCAAACATTCGAATTGCACCTATAACTACCCTAACTTACCCTAGTCTTCAGCTATATAAAAGGTAGTTAATCCTAAGGCCAAACAACAATCCAAATCTTCAGTTTTCCAAGTCAAAATTCTGCAAAACCTGAAAACTGATTTTCAACTTCTGTTCTTCACCAAAAGACATTTCCATTGTGAAGTTCTCTGAAGTTTCTCCTATACTAGACCTTGTCCACGTTCATACACAATACCAAGGCTTATAGGAAAGTTGTAATACTCAAAGCAAGCATTGTACACGGGTGGCTTCTTGGTGTAGAGGCAGTTGTACAAGGTGAAGTGTATTCTCTTGGTGGAAGAGAAGGCGTTCTCTTGGATGTAGAGAAGGTGTACACATTTGGCAAATGGGATTTGTCAAGTGGTGTGCATGATTGTGATTTTGGGTGTACAAAATCAAGGATAAAGGAAAATCTCAAGCGGGTGGCTTGGGGACTGGATGTAGATCACGAGGACCGAACCAGGATAAATCTCTCGTGTTTGCGTTTGTCTATTCTTTGAGATTTATTTTCCTTTTTGCAAGTTTATTTATTTGCTTAATGTTAATCCTTCTTGTTTTAGTTTTGTGTTGACTTGGGTATTTTTAGATCTATAATTGCCAACAGAGATAGTTCTGCATTTGACATCATCTCGGGGACCAACAGAACTATGGCTTTTCATGATAGTTTTGTCAACTTTTCTGAGGCTTTGATAAAAATTCATCGTAGTTTCTTGTGTTTTTGAAAGTATTTAGTACTTTTTTTTTGAAATTCAATAAAAACAAATTATCTGAAATTAAGCCACCAAAGGGTGTGTTTACTGTTGCTTATGCTTATAGAGAAATCATTTTAGATAAGGACTTAACTAAAACTGAGCTGATAGTGTTTCGTAATTTTAAAATATTAAGTGCTCATCAATAAATATTTATATTGAAAAAAATTTGTTATAAATAATTTGGATAAGAACAATGTATGAGAGAGAAATTTTAGATAAGATTTCATGGGGGAAATATAAAAATAGTTAAAAAACTTCAGTTACAAGGCTAGATTGCATGAGAGATCATGTGAGAGTAAAAATAAGAGAGAAATAGGAGGCATCATGGGTGGCTTTTACTTTTGTTGTTAGGAGAAGTCATATTCTTTTTGGCTTCTTTGAATCGTAACTTTTGACTTATGCTTGTTGGCTCAAAGGCCCATCACTCTAGTTTTGATGATGATCAACTCATATAGTTATGTACTAATAATCTTGTATTTATTAAGTTTCAGATATTCAATCAAGATCTTAGTCAGTATTTAGCTTCAACAAAAGATTCGAAGTCAAGTTTCGAAGGTAGCACTTGTTGATTCAAGAGCTCGCCTTTCAAGATCGCATCAAGTACTCAAAGATGGAGTCGTCGCTCTTTGAATCAAGTTTGGTTCAAGTTAAGATGAAGAGAAAATTTTCAAGAGAAGTTTTGAGTCCTAATTTGTAAGTTTAAGATTTTTATTTTTAGATAAAATGTAAAGAATAGATTAGTTGTGGATTGCTCAAGTTCACGCACAAAAAAAAATTATATGTTGTTTTCATAATAAATTGTTTTAGTTTTGAGTTTGATTTTGAATTTCAAGAATACATATATCGGTTTCATGAATAAATTTCATCAAAACAAGTTTACATTGTTTATACGTGTATTGGATTTCATCAATATATACTATTGCTTCATATTGTTTAGAAAACTTATTTTAATGTTTCTAGTTCATGTGTTTAAGTTTTGTTTCTATCAAAAATATTTTGCGCTCATTGTCAAAAACAAGTATATTTTATCTACTATATGTATTGAATCATTTCCATACACATTATGGTCCAAATGTATTTTAATATCTTGTTTTTGTATATGAACAAGTTTTAGAAATTCAATTTTTCATTTAGAAGTTGATTTTTGGAAAAATACGATTTTGGTTTATGCTTTAACTTCTTTACCTCAAAAATAGTTCACATGTTTGTGACATGTATTGATTTTTGATCACACATGTTTGTATTACATTGTGTTTATATGAACTTATTTTTGTAGATTTTATTGGATTTAAAATGAATTTAAAAAGATTTCTTTAAACCCTAAAAATGTGTTCTGGAGCTGTTTGCGGTCGACCGATAGGTCGACCAAAGGTAGGCTTGGAGAGGTCGACCGACGTGCATACATGCACAGCCCACAGGATCGATTGACCGGCTGGCATAACCCAACTCTCTGTTGGGTGTCGGTCGAGACTGAGCGGTCGACCGACAGAAAATTTTTATTCTATGTGTTTGGGGGCGGTCGAACGACCGGTTGACCGACAACCCCAATGGTCGAAAAAGCCGGTCGACCGAAGGTCAGATTTGACCTGTACTGAGCAATAACGGCTAGTTTTTTTTGAACCCTTATTTAAGGGATCCTTTGGCCAGTTTTTGGGTAAGATTTTTGGAGAAGTTTTATAGCCAGTTTTTTCTATCTTCCTCAGAGTTGTATTTCCTACAAGTTTTCTAGCTTAATTTCCATATCAAAAGAAAGTTTATCAAGAGTATCTTTTTGAGTTTTTCAAAAGGATTTCTTGAGTTTTCACCTCTTCAATCTATCTAGTTTTTTCACACAAGCTTAAGCCTTTCATTGCTATATCCATCCTCTAGGATCTTTGTTGTGAGAATATTTGTTGGTGATCAACAGGAGATATCACCATGTGTTCAACCCTTGTATTGTGAGGAGTTGTAGAGGCTGCGGCGTTGGTGAAAAGTGTTTATTTGTGATCAAGGAGTGATCACAAAGTGTTCATCCCTGTATTGAGGAGGAGATGTAGAGGTTGCGGCCTCGGCAAGCTTGCAAGTACGCGTATGGTGTTCTTGCGAAAAAAAGTGAGAGACTTGCGTGTCCAAGAGTTTTTGAGGGAGCTCATTGTAGCGGGATCGATTATAGTAGAAATCCTTCATTGCGGTGAAGGCGGGAACGTAGAGCAAGTGGCTCGAACCTCGAAACAATTCTTCTGTGTTTGTGATTGTTCATCTCTCTCTCTAGTGTTTATATATCTTGCATGCTCATATTAATCATATCATTATTTGCTTGATATTGTTTGTGCTTAATTGATATATATGCTTGGGGTAGCTTTATATCTTGCATGCTTGTATTCCTTGCCTATTCTTTACATGCTTGATATTGTGTTTGTACTTACACTTGTATTTAACCAATAGAGTTATAATAGCACCTCAACTCTTAATCCAGGGAATCTTGAGGAGAAGTTCAGAGTCATTCACTGAGAATTCGGCTTTACTCTTTGGTTACACGTTGGGGCCGTTTGTTTCGCGTAAAACTCCGTAATTCGTAAATGACTTACTACCCAGTTACAACTACGGCGTTTGTTTGGACCGTAATTCGTAAAAGACTTACGTAACTCAACTAACACTCACTTGCAACCCAGTTACCACTCACTTACAGCCCAGTTACAGTTAATTTTGTGGTCATACAAATTTGTATTATTTTTTTATATTAATATTAAAATTTTTTAATATTTAACTTTTTTAATATTTATTTGCAGTATTAAAACTTTTAAAATCACCAAATAGTTAATTTTGTGGTCAACTTTTTCACTTACGACTTATACATTACGACAATCAAACACCGTAAAGTACAATTCACTTTCCCACTTTACAATTTTATATTACCAACCAAACACCGTAAAATTTACATACATGTAACTTATTTACAATTGTAAAAGACTTTACCAATTACAACTACGAATTACGGCCAGTTACGACAACCAAACAGACCCGTTGTGTGTTAGTATAATAGTTTTAGTTTGCTTCATAAGCTTTAATTTTGTATTGTTTGTTCATTAGATTAGAACATCACTTATCCAAACCCCCCCCCCCCCCCCCCCCCCCCCCCCCCAACAAAGTGACTAACAATGCTTATTTGAAAAGTCCTTTTCTGAATATATTACCAAACACCTATTTTGTTTTAAAAACACATCTACTTTAAAAGATGTGAAAATACTTTTCAAAAGCAATGCTAAACACACACTAAGACTAATACTTATTGCGCTACTTTAGTGATTTTTTTTTTTTTTTTTTATAGTTAGGAAGGGCCATACAGACATAGTGATTTTTATTTTTTCAGTTAGGAAGGGCCGACACAGGCTCGCATGTAGCGTTTCCGCGTAGAGAAGTGTGCAAGGTAATATAGGTGCATAGAAAAAGAATAGTATTCCTTGCTACAAATTAGGTTCTGTTTGTTTACACTGAAGAGAGAGGGGAAGAGAGCCCTCTTCCCCAGCACACCTGTTTGTTTTATATTGGAAGAGAAAATGAAGAGGAAAGAGGAAATCTGCATGGCAACTGATGTGTCACCTCTTTTCCTCTCTCTTTTCGGCCTGAGAGATTGAGCTCAAATCTCTAGACCAAAAAATATTTTTTTATTCTATTTTCTTTTACTCGCTTTTCCTTCTTCTTTCTTTTCTGTTCCTTCTTCAATCTGCTTCTCGTTGTTTGCTTGTCATCTCTTTCATCTCTTCATCCCTTCTTCTTCCTCTTCATTTTCTCTTCCCTCTTCTCTCTTTCTTCTCTCTGCCAAAAAACAAAAAGCCTACTGAGAAGGATTGTAAGATGCAATATCTACACAGTTGTAGTGGTCAAATTCTGACCTCATTCAAAATGATGACACGTGTCCCTCACCTTCCAACCCTCCGAGGTACATCAAAGCTCTCCTCCTAAGTCCATGTTGTTCCCAACTTCCTCTAGATCCTCTCCGCTCCAAAGCTTCCTCTTGTCCGAAGACTTCAGCTTTGAACCAAGTGACTTCAGCAACAATTCACCATCGATTTCCAACGACGGTTACACCATTTTATCTTCCTCCATATTCATAATGCGTAACACCACTCGCAGGCAGTTATGAACAATGGCGAATTTCCCTACATGCAATCCCTACAAGCCAACACCACTGATTGCGATCGTTACGACAAATCGATATGTGCAAATCGTGCACTTACGAAGATCTCATCCGCACCATCTGTCAGTATACCAACAGCCCAGACGAATATAAATAAAGTTGATCCTCCAACGAAGAAAGGCATTCAAGCCCTAAGGAAAAAGCACAGAGAAAAGTTTCGAACCCCCAAACTCCACATGAACCTAATCCTGGTCCCAGATTCTGATTGCGATTAAAATTCACACTTATTTCTGGATTCCTATAATCCTTGTAACTTAAAAATTATAGTGAAACTTCTCTTCCTCATAATTTTTCACGATTAAGAGTTTTCACGTAAATTCTATTTTTTTTTTTTTTGTGCTTTTTTTACATGCGTTATCCTAACTATTACTTGCAACAGAAGCAGCTTTTGTCTCCACATATAGATTATAGAAAATATTCTACAAATTTTCCCATCGAAACTGATATTGCTTTCTTGCTGAATGATTGTGATTTTAACTTTAGATGAATTGAGAGTTTACAAGCAAGATCAAAACCAAACGATCACTGCTTTAGAGACCACAATGCCTCCACTTGGTTCCTCTCATTCACTAGTATGAATACCCAGGCATGTAAATGAAAAACAAAAGCAAGAAAACGGTGAGAGAAAGAGAAAAAGGGAAACCCTTTGATTGCCCTTTCAGATATGTGCATGAGAATGGGAAAGAAATCATACATGATGTCTGGAAAGGAAACACAGTAAACAATATCATGAAGGGAAGAAAGCAAATTCAAAGCGAACAAAAAGAAAAAAGGAAAAGCTTTGTATATAAGAAAGCAGCAATAATTCCAGCAATATCAAGCCCCTTCAAATCTGTGGAGCTGGTTTCTTTTCCTTTCATTTTTCCCCGGCTCTTTCCGTCTTTGAAAATCTCATCAGTATCTCTTCTATCTAGTTTGATCTATTGCCGGCAACTACCCGTGAGAGCCAGTCGTTTAAACTTCCTGCAAGTTTAAATTTATAGTTAATGTAAAACGAAGATCAGATTCAATTCAATAAGATATTACTGATGTCTGACCTGCTTCAGTAACGATTCCAGTGCTCTTCAACTACGCTTAGCATCATGCCGCCGCCTCATTGATGTGTTGGGTGTAACTTTTACCAGGAGGGATGAAAATCAAATCTTCCCAACCAGTGTTCTTACTGTTCATCTGCAAATTTATTACACCCGAGTTGGCTATTTGATGGTAAATCAGACATTAGGATTTCTAATAACTTGGTAATATCGCCTCACCTCCATTTTCTTCAGAACATCTTCCAAACTCCCACCTATAAAAGGATCATTTTCAGGAAGGAAGTAAAGAAAACAAGCGAGGAAGTTCTACTGCACAAGCATGCAAAAAATACCACAATATTTGGAGAAGATCCCGCTCCTCTGGGTGTCCTAGAAACCTTTGAAAGTTCTCTTTCGATGTCTTCCTGTGTGAGAGACTACCATGCATCAGAGATAGCAACTTGAATTGTTACTACTCTTAATAATTGTTGTTGTAGCACAACTACCTTTTGGAAATATATAGGGCAGTAACGCTTGTTCTTCTTCTTAATGACTAATAGATCCGACTGCAAGCATAAACATCTGACATGATTATCATCAGCACATAAGAAGTAGACATTTCACTGAACAATTCATTAAAGCTTCGACCTATTAATGCACATAACGACCATAACTAGCTGTCAAGCAGAATGAAAGGCATGGATCACTCTACTCAGTTTTTACAAGCAAAGGGATTTTGTATAATAGCCAAAGCATTACTTGACTAATAAATGTTGGAACAGAATAGAATCATTCCATTGCTATTTTCAGTGCTATGAATATAATTGCATTTGGCTCCATAACCTTAAGCCTTGACCCAATTCCACGGGATAAGCTATGTAACACCTTCAGTAAACTCATCAATAAAAGATGCATTGAGCTATCCCCTTAATAATAGGTTAAAGACAGTTCTATGAATTGTTTATGCAGCTAAATATGGATATATGGCAAGGTCACTAGTTTCATGCATATAATCTGTGTGGTTGAAAACTGAATCGATTGTATAATTTTTTTTTTTTTTTAAAAATCTTTTGTTTGTTAACTATCCTTTTTCACCTAAGCTTGGTTAAAACACAAATTTTCTCTTTTTTTTTTTTTGGTTGCATTTATCATATGAAGAAAACAGGCAACTAGTAAGATGAGAGGTAGCGTGGTTAACTTTACCTGGAAAACAGGAACTCCATCAAAACCTTGTGAAATATCTGCGGCTTTTAACTAAAAAGAAAATGGTCATCAGCTACTTCTTAACAAAAAGACGGCAGAGATAAACATTATATGAATAATCTTCAACTTCATATAACTAAATTAACGGATAAAAATGTAATATAGAAAAAAATGCTGGGAAAATGAATTTTGTTCTACGTGTATACATGTGTTGTACTCTTATCGAACGGTAGCTATGCTGATAATTAAAACAAAAATTATTGTTAAGAAAGTCTGAAAGACAGACAAATTCATCCTTAATGAGAGGAGATAATTGTAAATGTTGGCATTGATCACCAACTATTCAGGTACTAGAAGAGTAGTCAACAGGTACTACATATATTTTTTAATATGACGCCAGTAGGTCAAAAGGTTAAGTATTTAATAAAATGGTTATTCCATTAGTTGTAGGCGAGATATCCACTTCCCATACTTTGCTGGATGGAAATTTCAATTAGTGATTATTGTTGTAATTGCAGACTCGGTTCAAGATTTAGCCCAAAACTCTGATATCCAATAAATTAATAACCAACGCCGCAAGACAATTCAGTGTACTAGGACCCTAGACGGCATGGATAGGAAACATAAATACAGGCAACATACATGGCTATGGCAGAATTCATACACGATGACAAATAATAAACCTCAAAACATATAGGTTATGGGGACACGATGACATGACAAAAAATATTTATATGTGGATGTGTATGTATAATAACATCAATATCCCTAATTATTAGGACATAATTTTTTACAAAGTAGAAAGAAAACAAAATGAAATTTTAAAGATTTCAACCTATAGCTTTGTTATACCAAGTGCTAAAAACTTAAAAAAAAAAAAGGAAAGGTAGAATTCCAATCCAATCGCTCGCCTACGAGCATAGAGTGCTCCTTGTATGTTTGTGAGGTGTATAAATTTTGCTAAACTAGTTTGTTGCTTATGTCAAATTGCCTATTTTCATATATGTTTAAAGCACATATGGCCTCAAAGGTGCCAGACATGGTCTTTAAGAGCTGGGCCTTTTAGAGCCACATATGCTCTGCCAGAAATATTTTGGTTCTTCTAAATTTTATCCATCAATAGTGTCAAATACGTGTCTCATGCAAACCTACATGTACTAAAAGTATTGCACACGGATACAGGGCTCACTTTGGAGTGTCTGACACGAACACAAAGAGGACGCATAAATAAAGGATAATATAGATACAACAACATGACTGGCAAAACTAAAAGGAAAAAGACTCAGGAAATTCCTGGAGAACATATGGTGATGCTCCAGGACAGGAGAGAGAAAGCTTGAGGCTTCATTTGGATCACAAGTTACCCTATTCTTCGTTGGTCATTATCTTCGCTCCCGGAGCACTACTACATGCTTACAATGACAAATATTAATCTTTATTAGTTTACTGAAAATATTATTCATATTCTTTTGAAAATTACTAGTCCTCTACACAATTGGTATTTATTTGTAAGAAGAATAACAGAAAAGCATAAAGAACAAATAAGAAAATACCAAAAGGTCTGTAGCACATCAAAAAGGGCTCCATACTTTGACCAACTAAACATGTCAGTGAAATTTGTCGATTGCAACCAAGTGACCAACTTGAGACAATCACTTGGAGACCAAAGCATGCATGTCCCGACGTGTCTACATTGTTTTTATTTAATATCTTCTTTTACTCTGGAACCCATGTTCAGAACATGTCACATTCATGATTTACACATTTTATTTGTACACCGTGTTTACAAACATGGAAACTGTTATAATATAAATATATTACCCAACCCACACCACAACGTCAGAGTTTTGATATAGTGCCAGGGACTTTAATATAGTATTAGAGAAATACACGTTCAATTCTCACTGGGTGCGCATTTATTAAAGCGGATTTAAAGAATATAAATATTGATGTGCAAAATAGCACAGGTTTCTACCTATTAAACAGTACTCAACATGCAGGGTGTGTTAGAATATAAATATATTACCCTCAACTCTTACCACAAATCATAGTTTTCGTGTCGTGGCAAGGATTTTAATATAAATGAATACTTGTAAAATCATTTTATATAGGACAAAAGAAGGCTATCACTCATTAGAAGATTTTTAAGGAGAAAAGCAAGGTCTTAATGGAGCCGACTCAGCAAGATCAATCAAGATACATATCTAGATCGAGTTAGGCGAATAGACTTTATGTACATCATTACATGTATTTTGTTGGGTTTGATTTGAAGGTTAGGATGGATTAGATTCGATATTTTGTTTAAGATTAAATTTTGTCATTTAGTAGGTTGTTAGTTATTTGGGGTTCCCACAGGGTCTTACATAACTAGAAAAATAGTTTGAAACAATGATGAATTGTCTACCATTTAAAATTTGCATATTTATCTTTAACCCTCTCTTTTGTATTCTTCCTTCACCTATTTTGACTTCTCTAGCCCCAACTTATCTCTTCTCTCATCCAGTTCTTGCCATCATATTTCTTAAACTTTTCTCTCTTCCAATTTGTTATTATTTTCATATATCGAGCCTAAACTTTCTGTGGTTGTTATACATGAAAATCAGATTCATAAGAAACCATCTAATCAAGTAAATTACTGTGAAGACAAAATCCTCATTTTCAGAGTCAAATCTGGAATTGCTAGCTCGCAAGAATCTTTAGCCAAAAGCCATTTCTCTGAAGAATCCTTAAATTTAGTGTTAGTTATTATTCCTTTTTTTGCAACACAACAAGCCTCTGTTAGATCAATCAGGTAATTTCTCCACTGAATTTCTCCTTTATTTTATCTTATCTTCCGAGAGAAGATTGAACCAACACTAGGAAGGTCTGATACCCTAAATCAATTTATGCAAGAAGTAAAAAAGTAACAACAAATGCAAAAAGAATCAAAGAATATGCTAAATACCTTCTTCAAAGAGGACAAAATAAAAACATGAAGATTAGAATGACAAGGCAGGGTTCGAAGACTCGGCCGAGTCGTATCCGACTCGATGGGTGCTGAGACGAGTCCGAGACCCAATTCGAAAGATATAGCTCAAATCAACCGACTGGGCCCTGACTCGGAGTCAACTCGGCCTAATCACGACCCGACTCAGAGTGACTCAACCGAGTTGGCTCCGAGTCAGGGCCGAGTTGCCCAAATCAATTTATAAAAAGGAAAAAAACACTTACCTAGATCTAAGACTCGCTCACCCGCCGTCCCCGCGCCCCGCCCGATCTCTCCACTGGTCTCTCTCAATCTCTCCCTCTCCCTCCCTCCACTCTCTCATAGCAGCGGAGGAAGGGGGGAGAGGGGGGAGAGACAGAGAGAGATGATCGGTGAGAGAGAGAGCCAGAGAGAGGGAGAGAGGAAAGAGGGAGAGGGAGAGACAGACGAGGGAGCGAGAGCCAGATGGAAGAGGAGAGGAGAGGAGAGAGAGCCAAAGAGAGATGATCATTCGATCTCTCTCTCTCTCTTCTCTTATATTTTCTATTTCCTTTTTTTTTTGGATTCTCATATATACCCCTCAAATCTTCCATATATCTAAATTTACCCCCAAATCACCATATTTCTTAAATTTACCCCCAAAATCATCATATTTTCCAATTACCCCTAAAAACAAAATTGTTTTAGGCATGTGATATATAAAAATTGATGTCTATAATTTTTTAGGATTTTTTGTGATCTTCTCAGATTTTTTTTGAGTCTTTTATGAAGCGTTTTGCGCGTATCGCCCGAGACCGATCCAAAATGTTGCAACCTATGTGTCTCATTGCCCGCCGAGTCGGCAGCCGAGACCGCGACTTTGAACCATGTGACAAGGTGAACGGGCGATTTGCATTAGTCTTCACCATCGTTGGAATATTTCAGGACTTTTCAGCCATATTTGAACACTCTAGGCTAGGGAATCACAGGATTAAATTTTTCATTGGATGGTTGAGATTTTGCTCCATATTCTGCTAAAGTAAATTTAGTCTGTCTCCTTTTAGTACCCAATTTCCATGTTATATTATTGTAGATTTGATGAAGTTCGAGTTGCTAAGCTGTTAGATCTCACTCCATTTTGTTTTCTTTATTTCTTGGAGGTTAGTTCAGCATCAAGATCATTATGATTGGCCACCTAGCATTTGACCTCCCTCCCTCTCTTTCAGCTTCCTCCCCTCCACTTCCTTACTCCCTGTCTCTTTATTCTTCCCCCTTCTTTTTGGGGGGCAGTGGGCATTGGGTGGTGGGGGGTTAGGGCAGAGAGACATTTGACTTCTCTTCTGCCTTGGACCTGCTAGATGTACAGCTGGTCAGCTGGACAAGCAATAGTTTATAAATGCAACAAATAGAAACTTGTCATGTTATTGATACTATAAATACAATGTGTAGTGGTCAATTATGATTATTCTTCAGGATGGAGCCATGTGTCCCGCCGCACCAAGATTGTCACAAGTGGAGACCAAGCTCACCATATCAAGTGTCGCATTCAACCGCGAGGGGAGAGAGAGAGAGACCTCGGGCCTTATCCCGACATCATACTTAGCCCTGAGAAGAGAGACTTCAGGTCTCGCCCCGAGTGCACACTCAACCCCAAGGAAAAGACCTCATACCTTCCCGTTGTAATATCCCCACGTTTAAAAAGCGTCCCAGTTACGGATAGTGGACGATACCTCGGCACACCAATCCTAACAATCAAGTACAACAATCCGAGCAGTTATAATAAGACCCCAACAAGAAAATCATGCAGATATGAGGATCCCAAGATCAGCGCCACTAGTTTTGTTTCTTTCGGATATTTATACTCTTAGAAATCCCTTGAGGAAGAAGGACCGAACCAGACTAGAGAGGACCGAACCGACCTAGATTTGAAAATTATAAACAAAAGAATTCTCTACTGAGTTTCATTGTAACCCTCAAAAAATAGTGAATTCTCTCTCCTCCCTGTGTTTTTCCCGATTTGAGTTTCCACGTAAAATTCTTGTCTACGCCTGTTTGCTGATTGAATTTTTACATTCTGTATCATTCTAGTCAGACCCTCCTTTTCTGTTTGTGGTGTGAGATCGACCGTTCGATCAGACGCATAGGAAAATCTCCATAGCAAATTGGTGCTTTCTTTGAGATCTGAATCCCAACGCTCAGATTTCTCCCCTACCAAGCCTACCCTCCAAAAAACCTATCTTACGTCAACGATGGTCCCAAGAAGACAAGTCATCAAAGGTGCAGCCTCCAAAGGCAAGGCAATCGAAGCCACCGGGAGCACAGTTCCTCCACCAACCGGCGATCGACAGCGCATCATCGAGGACACAGGCTCCTCAACGCGACAGGAATGAGACGTCAGCCTCCAGTCTTCACAGCAGCGCGAAGACTAGCTCCTTCAGACACTCTACGAGATGAGAGAGTAGATGAAGAAATAACAGGTACAATCAGACCGCGAACAAAAGCAGATAGCTCTCGACCGCGAGAACATCCTCGAGGA
Source organism: Agave tequilana (assembly GCA_038442645.1). NCBI lineage: Eukaryota > Viridiplantae > Streptophyta > Magnoliopsida > Asparagales > Asparagaceae > Agave > Agave tequilana. The sequence continues at coordinate 124,660 of JAVJIF010009161.1, read as the reverse complement.
GCAGAAGTTGAGGCTACTTAACCAACAGCTCCTTTCCTAAGTCGTGTCCCTCCAGAAAAACCAATGTAAAAGAAGAGCGACCCCAACAAAAGGTCCCCTGACCTCCTAACTCTTGACGAACTAATTCAGAAGTGGATCGGGGAAGCCAAGCTACTAGGTCACCCAACTCCATCCAAGATCCACGAGAGGAGTCTCGCCAAAGAGATCCAGGAGTACGAGTTTTTGAAGAAATTTTCCACACCGACGTTCGACTACTACTCCAAAGTGAGTGATCCGGTGCAGCACATCCGCCACTTCAGGGACAAGATGATCTACTCCCACGACGATTCAGCCATATGCCTTACCTTTCCTATTAACCTGAAAGGTGTGGTCTCGGACTGGTTCTTCTCGCTACCATCATGCTCCCTCCACAATTTCATGAGGCGACTAAGGCATTTCTCACCCAGTACGCCTCCCGCCAAGAAGAGCAGCTACTACCTTCTTTGTCAGAATGAGGCAAAGAGACAACCTTAAGTCATACATTAATTTCTTCCAAAACTAACTCACCTGAGTCTCTAACTGTGGGGAGGAAGTAGTTGCCCTGGCATTTATCAGCGGGCTGCAAGTTACTCACCCTCTTTACAAGCACTTCCTGAAGCACAAAGTCGCCAAGATGAGCGAGGCACTTTTTCAAGCTCAGCCTTACATCCAACTTGAAGATGCAATGAAAGCTTCGTCCAACCACTCTGAAAAGCCGGGAGTTGACAGAGGGAAATCAAAGACCCTCGCGAAGCTCCTGACCACACTCCAGACCGACATCGGGGGCAACCCGCTTACAAGAAGCAACCGCTCCCGATCCTCTCCCCGAGCTCACTCTGAGGCGACCAATTGATGGATTGTTTCACTCCGTTGAAGCTCCCGATCGACGAAATCTTCAACACTTTCAAAGATCAACCGTGGGCCAGGCGCCCGAGACCGCCCCAGCATAACCCTTCACTTCCCAAGTTAGAGGATTATTGCTACTACCACAAAGGCAAGCGATACCCGACCATCCAATGTTGGGCGCTCCGAAAGTACCTGGAGGAGCTCATCAGACAAGGCTTCATTAAGGAGTATATCCTTACTCCTAAAGCCGCATCTGGATATCTGAACGCTCAACCCCCTCGGGAGCAGCACCTGACACCCAATACAAGGAGATCTACTGACTCCTCGAATCTTGAACACACAAGACATACCTCCTTCCAATTTCAATTCTATATACCTCATTATTGAATAAAATATGTTGTACATTTCTTCTGGCCATACATCCGTTCATTGTAGTGCATACTTCGTCACGCCCTGTTGATGGGATTTTCCCTACCATGAGGCAGCTATGAGATCACCCCGATGATGGAAACTCTCCACTCAAAGGCAATTACAAGATCAACCACAATAGTACATCTAATCGCCCCGATGATGGAGACTCCCCACTTGGAGGCAGTGACAAGCTTACTACAACAGAGTATCCGTCCAATCGCCCCGATGATGGAGACTCCCCACTCGGAGGTAGTGACAACGCAACTACAATAGTACATCCATGCACATGACCTGTAGGTGGGAAATTCCCCGCTCAGAGGCGGCAATAATTTTCCATAGCGCGGTGTTGGAACCCGCAACGAGATGAAATTTCTCCCGCTCAGTTTTCCATAGCGCGATGTCTGAATCCACAACGAGATGGGATTTCCCCACTCGATTTTCATAGCGCGGTGTCAGAACTCACAACGAGATGGAATTCCCCCCACTCGGTTTTCCATAGCGCGGTGTCGGAACCCGCAACGAGATGAGATTTCCCCCACTTGGTCTTCATAGCGCGATGTCGGAACCCACATCAGCCTATGGGCTCCCTTCGTCTGAATATACGGGCAGACGAACACATACACATCCATATTCCGAGATGAGATTTCCCCCACTCAGAAGATAGCTCCGATGTGGGATGTCCCTACACGGAGGATAACTCCAAAGCTGGGTTTACACCCACTTGAAGGTATCGGATCGATATTCTGGGTAGGGGCCCGCATCCAATCTGTCGTTGGATTGTACCCCCACTTCAGGCCACCCTTATGCAGGTCCCTGACGAAGATGTGACCACATGTCTAGTATATTTATGAAGATTTTCTTGATTGGATTATCCCCTCGGCGTACTGGACCATGTGAGCATTCTCCAATTGCTCCTTCGAGGACGAAAGCGACAGGATTGACCCCACTCGGAGGCGGCGACAGACCATCCTACAAACATTCCAAATCACTCCAATGTGGGATTTCTCCCACTCGGAGTTCGAGCTCCGCTGCAGGGATCTCCCTCGGAGCCCCGACAATGTAGCTCCGCAAATGGGATATCCCCGACTCGGAAGCAAGTGCGAACCCAACTCTGTAGTCGAGATCTCCCCCGCTCGGAGGAACAATTTGCAGGACCAAGATGGGATTTCACCCACTCAGGAAACGCAACATCCTCCTTCCCTACCATTCCAGTACACTTCCAAAGCAAGGCTCCCGGAGAGCTGGTCAACACTCCACGAAGACGACCAATTCCAACAATTCAACAAATTCAATGCAGGAAAGATCAAATGATTTTTATTCACTCGCATAAACTTTTACATTTCCATTACAACTCCTTCCGGCTTTACGATTAAAACAAATACAAGATCACATGTTTTCTGTGAGTTTTCTGGAAAGAAATACAAATACTCCATCTGCTTACAGTGGCCACAGCAGCATCCGAAAAACAACTCCCGAACAATAATCCACCATTCCCGGGAGGCTGAGGACACCGAGAACTCCAAGGAAGACATTGAGATCACACCTCGAGCCGCGGACTGAAGCCTGCAAGACAATGATGTTGTCATCGCCAAACTTCTTGCTTCGAGGATGAAGTCGGAGCCGAGGAAGGCGAGGCGGTTCTTCAACATAGATCCCGAGGAACACCTCCACACCTCTCCAGTTGCCTGCCGATGAAGCAACGACATTCAACGAGAATGCAGACGACCAGATCAAGATCGGAACTATCATCAAACACACCCTGCGCTCCCTCCTCATACACGCTATAAGGAAAGAAAGGCGTCGAGCCCCAACTCCTGTCCGGCCTGATCTGATCAAAGACCAGACGAACAGACCAGGAAGAAACAAGAACCCTGACAGCCGGGCCTCGTCACAAAAACTGACGTTTCTCGACGAGACCGTCGCACACTTTTTCTGGTAACTAGACTTCTAAACATCAAGAGCGCAACAACCGCCTTCATCCTCTCTTTCCTCCACCGGACGAAGAAGGGAGACATCTTAGCCAACCAGAGCAAGACCTTGGAGAAGATAAGTTTTCACAAGATACGAATCCCTCCTCGAGGAACTAACCTATTTATAGATAGAGGAGATTAAACGTCTCCTGTTCAAACTTTCAATCTTCAAGAAACCAGTCCACATTCCGAGAATTTCGGCATGTCAAGTCATCGAGATATCAATCGCCTCTACCACATGATTACACCCATCATGGCACAAGGATTCGAAAAGGCGCCAGTTTGAAAACTAGCGATCTCCAGATCAAGCCTTGAAGATACACAAGCCATCTGTCATCCCCGAGTAAAAAATTCAAAGATACGCAACGATCAAGTCAAATCTTTTCCTACAGAAATCTCAGAAAAGTTCAGAGCAATTAATAAAATTCCTACCAGCTTCGCCCTTCCAACTCCTCTCCCACAACTCCAACAAACCGGAAAGGCGAAGGGGCATCTGTAGTGGTCAATTTTGGTTATTCTTCAGGATCGAGCCATGTGTCCCGCTGCACCAAGATTGTCACAAGTGGAGACCAAGCTCGCCATATCTAGTGCCGTATTCAACCCCGAGGAGAGAGAGAGACCTACTTAGCCCCGAGAAGAGAGACTTCGGGTCTCGCCCAGAGTCCACACTCAACCCCGATGAAAAGACCTCATACATTCCCATTGTAATATCCTCACGTTCTAAACGCGTCATATTCCAGTGGGAGCAGTTACAGATAGTGGCAGATACATCGGCACACCAATCCCAACAATCAAGCATAGCAATCCGAGCAGTTATGGAAGGATCCCAACAAGAAAATCACGCAGATATGAGGATCCCAAGATCAACGTCATCAGTTATGTTTCTTCAAGGTATTTATAATCCTATAAATCCCTAGAGGAAAGAGGACTGAACCAGACTAGAGATGACCGGACCGATCTAGATCTAAAAATTGTAAACAAAAGAATTCTCAACTGAGTTTCACTATAACCCTCAAAAGATAGTGAATTCTCTCTCTCCTCCTAGCGGTTTTTCCCGATTTAGGTTTCCACATAAAAATCCATGTCTACGTCTATTTGTTTGCTGATTGAATTTTTATATTCTGCGTCATTCTAGTCAGACCCCCCTTTTCTGCTTGTGGTGTGAGATCGACCGTTCGATCAGATGTATAGGAAAATCTCCGCCGCGCAATGTATAATTTAGAGTAGAATAATATGGAGAATTCTACTTCTAGCATGATGCAAAATCATTAATCATAATTATTCTATGGCTACTTTCCGAACAGACCCTAACACTGTCTTTGTCCATAATTGTGAGGGTGGTCATCTCCCCATTATTCTCTTCTCCATCATCATGATTGTGAGAAGGTGAGAGCGAAAGGTCTATAAAATAAAAAATAAAGCCAATTCCCAAAAAATTCAATATTCCCTGGTGATACTTTGTAGAGTTCTGTTGAGTTTTGATTTTCTTTTTCTTTTTTAAGACGCCATTTAGGCAAGGACACATTAGGATCTGATGGAAATAGATTACCGAAGACAGCACAAATTAGGATTGCTGCTTGCTTTAGGATAGATGGAACTGCATGAAAAGATAACAACAAAACAAGAAACTATCGCCCTGTTTAAAAGTCCAGAGAGTTGCAAAACTCAATGAAAAACAATAGTTCTACTACACAAGTGAGTCAAACTAAGATAAGATAATGGTCAGTTTCATGGACTTGACTCCAACTTAGCAAAACAATTTGAAGGCTTTAATCAAAAAATGTTCACCCCTCCTTATTTTAAGATTTAAACTGTAGTAGGAAGCATATACTTTATATGTAGATGTCAGTATTTTCAGTGAAAGGGTGAAGCCTATAGAATTTCTTCTGCAACAAGGTATAATCAGGGTCATTCAATTTCCCTCGTGTATATATTGAAGAGTAATTTCTTGAACCACTTCCCTACTTAATTATGCACCTGACTAGAGGAGCAATCGGTCAGCAGATTGGTTATTCAAAAAAAATCTGAGTCAATTGGCAAGAAACTTTTCCAGGGGTTAATTGACCTGTGATCGAAGAAAAAGATTCCATGGTTACCACTAAGCACTATATCTCCACAAACATTAAACATAACTGAGATGAAGAATGAATTACATTTCTCCATAACACTACCATCATAAGCAAATATCATTTGTTTCATAGTAGCAAAAGTCTCATGAACACACAGAAAAAAGACCTGAGAATTTATGACATTAGACGACAGGAATTTTATCACTTATTCAAAGTGCTGATATGGTAATTAATAAGTTCATATAAATAAATGAAGAAACAAAAATAATATACAGCTATATTCATATTTTCAATGGCAAAGGGTTGTGCCAATAAGAATGTTGACGTACATATGGCTATTCCTTGACTTCAGAGAATGCAAATTCAAAAGGTAAATCTACCATTAAAAATCAAAACACTAGCTACATATGACAAACTCCTAGGGCTAATACATGCAGATATATCCCAAATAACACTACTTCTCCCATCGTGAAACAATTCAACATGTGCAACAAATCTAACAAATCATGTAGGATAAGAGGATAGGAATCAAAGATTAAACCTGGAGTGCATTCTTTATTTGGATAGGATCAGGCAGAAACCGAAATGCAATTCCTTCAACCTTTAGCATATAAACCTATAAGAAAATGATCCCATAAGGTTAGAAAATATTATAAGGAAACTATAGTACATTAAGAAAACAATACAATGCAATAACAAAATTCTAAGCTCTATTCAGAACATTCACCAACTTTCTCATGGGAAAAAAAAGTAATGATTAACCCAAAAACAAAAGGGAAAGATGGGAATCTCGATAGAGAAATCATAGGAAAAGGACAGCCATAATTTCTCTGGTTACAGAAAATAAACTTTTACCTACAATCTTCCAACTGGTAAATAAACAACTCACCTCATACGGAGTGATTATTAATTCTTTATCTTAAAAATCGAAGATGGAACTTGCTCAGTTTTTGCGTCTTTAACATTCGGATTCAGCTGGTGGTTGAAAACTGATGGCATTGTGTAATGCGTATATCTTTCGCATGAAGCAAAGGGAAGGAAAGATGGCATTGTTTATTCAATATAAATGAATCTATCTGTTAAGTCAGAATATTCTGTAGAGTTATATTGAGGTACATATTTGATGTACCCCAAGCTTTCAGCATTCAAGAAGGAAAAGGAAGAAAACTGAAGCCGGGAACTTCAACGCAGAATTGATGTCAAAGCAAATCAATAAGGTTGAACTCATAAGAAAATAAACAGACTCAAATAATTATTTGCTATACTGATTCCTGTATTATTTTCTTTGGTCTCTCCAAATAGATACAAAAAGATAGAAACTCTCTTCAACTGATAGTCAAGCTAAAATTGATAAACCCTCAAATTAAATAATTAAATAATAAAATCTTAAACAAAGTTAGGCTAAAGAAGACTAAGCTTAAGCCTATTCATATTGTCTATCTATACCAGCCACATCAAATTAAAAAGGACTTGTCCTCAAGTTTGGCTTTACCAAACTTACTAAAATATTTCATAGAGAACGTAGAAAAAGTGCATTCATTTTTTTACAATCAACACATCACAAACAATCTAACAATTGCTATGTGGATCATCTGTTATAAAGAATAATAAGCCTTTGGAATTTTTAGCCACGTTACACGTCAAATTCTTATTAGAATATAACCAGTTGGCCTTACCATTTTTGCAAAACACACCAAAAGATGATCTTCATACTCGAAAAGTTACAAATGGCTTCTAGCTCCTTGTCTATAAACTTAACTCCAATGTATACATCAACCATTGGATATACTTCTCGAGCAATCACATCAAAATATAGATCTTTGCTTGATCAATCCTCAACCAGAACCTGATCATAACAAGCATATTATCTTTATATGCTTCATTTTTCTTCAAATAGACTTTCAATGGGTCCAGAGTCACTTGAATTATACTAACAAGTTGGTGCATATTTGGAGGTGCAAAGAGCTCAGAAGAAGAGGTTGAGTGTTATATCTGTTGTGGCCAACATGATTTTTGCCAATGATTGCGGTGTCATTCTCGCTGATATCAGACTATATTGATGTGAGCTTTTCAAAGTAGATCATCGTTCTGAGAACAATTTTCATCTAAAAATCTGTACCTTTTAGCATTGCTTGCCACACCTTGCCAAAACTCCTGTTAAAATTCTATGAAATTCTCCGAATGTCGCTCTTGTTAAGGGATTCTCGTCCATGATTATCTCCGCCAAAGTTGGCACCATTTTGACCGAAAAACCATCAAACCAAGGCAAGATGAGTGATGCGGACAACGGAACGAAAACTTAGTGTACCTATCATCATTGGAGAAGACCCGTCAACTCAACATGGATCTAGTAGTTCTTATAGTATTATGGTTACTAGCTTCTATTTCTTAATTTTTGATTTTTAATAATCAGAATTGTAGTAAAATTTTGTTCTTTTCATGTATGTTTTCTTTTCATGTATTTATTTCTTTGTTTTAGACTTTTGATTTTTTTTAGGAGTTTGATTATGTAATTCAAATAGAAGTAGGAATATAATTTTGTAGCATATATAAAGGCCCCATGAATTCACTTTTTTGAAAATAAAACAATCAATGAAAGCTTTTACTCTCAATTGAGTTTAATATGGATTTCGCAATCCTCTTCTCCATTAGTGGTGGGATGCCCTATTAGACTCAATTACTGGCAGGATGTCGTAATTAATTTATCTATCTTTTTATTTCTCTCTTTATCTCCACGTTAAATTTCTTCTCTCAACTCAGCGCCTTCGTCGGCAAACTTCAAAAGCCTCGCCACAACCGCCTCCAATCCTCTCACACGTCTCCTCTCACTGCTGAAGAGCAGAAAAACAGCCTCACGCGCCACAAACAGCCAGCAGATCACCTATTTTCGCGAGCAGAATTCTGTCGCAGCGACCTCCCTTGTTCGAACCATATCCTCTCATTCGTAGTCTAAATCGCACGATTTTCGATGTGTTGGATTCGTAAGGAAAAGAACTACACATTCATAACAATTCAGAAGGCATCAGAGATACAAATCCAATCCAGAACTACTTATATTACAAGTCTGTTATTTTACATCTCCAATTTCTTATCAATATTGATCACTATCCATTATAAAATTGTGAGCGTGAGGTTCTACTTGCCCACAGTCCATAGCTTTCTTTATTGATCATTGGACTGCATCTGCGTAACATTAGCATTGCATTAATACTTTAATAATTGAAATCGATGAGTATATGCATGTTAAAAAAATATAGTTAATATTAACTATTTTAAGCTTTTCTACCAATGATCGTTCTTGTTGGTAAAATATTTTATTGAGTTATTTTATATATTGCTTCCCCCCCCGTACACGTTTTACTTCAGTTTGGCATCAGAGTATAGTTAGGTAGGATTTGCTACTAGTCACGTTATTCATTTTCTTGCATCTAGTTAAATTTTATTTAAAACCCAAACAAAATAATGTAATTTAGGAATCATTGAAGGGTAAATCCTTCCCTGAAATTCTGTATGATTGGTATTTAACTAAGAAAGAGTACTCAACGTGACTTTGTAATTAAGCAACGCTAAGTGCAGAAAACCTCTCACCTGAGTTAGGCCAATCTGGCCAATTGACTGGTAAGATTAGGATTTGATTAACCCGACAATTTTTAAAAAAATATCAACAAAACAAAATAAAAATTAGTTTAGATTTACATTCATATTAGGACTCATACATTGCATGTCAATCTGTAGTGGTCACTCATATCTGTTAGGAGAGTCTAGCAAATTCTTCATTACCCCCGATGGATTCCCAACCGACAGTGACACTTAATGCCATAATAGTCCAACCCACAGTGACACTTGATGACCTAAGAGCTAAGCTTGGTGCTCTGGTTCACTCCTTAATCAAGAACAGAAACTTTCAGTGTAGCCTCACAAGTCTAGTACCCTATCACCTCCACTCAAGACTGATGTTAACAGAGTTCGAAAACTCGGCCGAGTCGGATACGACTCGGCCGAGTTGTATCCGACTCGGCCCCCTCCGAGTCGTATCGGAGGCCCGAGTCAAAAGAAGATCACCGAGTCGACCCGGATCGAGTCCGACTTGGACCCGATCCGGGTCGACTCGGCGCCCGTGACCCCCCCTTAAAATGCGCTGAGGGAGAGAGAGAGATCAGATCTGATCTCTCTCTCTCTCGCTCGCCGTCCCCCCCCCCCGCGACGCCCTCGCCGTCCCCCCGCGTCGCCGTCGCCGTCGCCGTCCGTCTGCAGGTAAATCTCCCTCCCCTCTCTCCCTCTCAGTCTCTCTCTCTCCCCCTCTCTCCCTCTCTGTGCCTCTCTCCCTCTCTTTCTCTGTCTCTCTCCCCCCCGCAGCGGCGCAGCGGCTCTCTCTCTGCCTCTCTCTCTCTGTCTCTCTCTCCGCAGCGACTCTCTCTGTCTCTCTCTCTCTCTGTCGGACTCTCTCTCCCTCTGTATCTCTCTCTCACTCTGTATCTCTCTCTCTGTCGGTCTCTCTCTCCCCCCTCTGTATCTCTGTCTCTCTCTGTCTCTCTCTCTCCCTCTCCCTCTCAGTCTCTCTGTCCCTCTCTCTCTCCGTCTCTCTCTCTCTCCTCCACTGTGTTTCCCTCTCTCTCCTCTGTCTCCGTCTCTCTCCCTCTCTCTGTTCCTCTCTCTAATTAATTTGCATTTAATGTAATTTAATTTAGTTTAGTTTAGGTAAAGTTAATTTAACTTAATTTAGGTTAATTGAATCTAATAAAGTTTTGTAATTAAGTTAGGTAATTTAATAATTTTATTGAAGTTAGGTAATTAAGTTAGTGTAGGTTAATCTAGTATAAACTAGTTTAGTTTAATTTAATGTAGTTTCATTTAATTGAATTGAATTTAATTTAAATTAGTTTAGTTAACTTAATTTAGGTTAATTTAATTTAATAAAGTTTTGTAATTAAGTTAGGTAATTTAATAATTTTATTGAAGTTAGGTAATTAAGTTAGTGTAGGTTAATCTAATATAAACTAGTTTAGTTTAATTTAATGTAGTTTCATTTAATTGAATTTGGATTTGGAGCCTCCTCGTAATTCAATGTGAAAATGACTATATCGCGTTCCAGATGATAATGATGATTTGGAGCCTCCTCGTAATTCAATGTGAAAATGACTATATTAGCATGTACTTATGAATTATTTTGTGCAATTTACTATATTATACATGTATTTTGATATTTTTCTACCGACGACGCTTGTATTTATGCTTTCACGTTATGTTTTGAGTGTTAGGTGATATATTTTGAATATGTAATACATGAATTGGATGTTTACATTTTTTTATGATTTGTTATGATTTTTTCATAATTTTTTTGGCGTTCTATGTAGCGTTTTGCGCGTATCGTCCGAGTCCAATCCGAGTCGCCGATACCGATCCGTCTCGGTGCCGGCCGAGTCGACGGCCGAGACCGAGACTTTGAACCATGGCACGGTTCAAAGACTCGGCCAAGTCAGAGACGAGTCGGCCGAGTCGTATCCGTCTCGGCCTGCTCCGAGACGAATCCGAGTCACGAGTCGATCGACTCAACTCAGAGGAGACCGACTCGGCCAAGAATCGGAGTTGATTCGGTCGACTCGGCATTATGATGATGATTTTGTACCTCATCGCAATTCAATGTGAAAATAACTACATTAGCATGTATTTATGAATGTAATTTGTGCAATTTACTATATTGTGCATGTATTTTGATATGCTTATACCGATAACGCGTGTATTTATACTTTCGCTTTATGTTTAGTATGCTATGTGATATATTTTGGACATGTGATACATGAATGTGAATGTCTACATTTTTTTAAGATTTATCGTGATTTTTTCAGAATTTTTTTAGCTTTCTATGTAGCGTTTTGCACGTATCGCCCGAGACCGATCCGAGTCGCCGAGACCGATCCGTCTCAGACTCTCAGTGCCCGCCGAGTCAGTGGCCGAGACCGCGACTGTGAACCATGTCGGAAAGTCTATGCAAGCTCATATGCGCAAAAGCTAAGCTTATGCATGTAAGCTAAGTTTGTGTATGCAAACTTGTACGTGGTCTACAACTATGAAGATTTAATCAACAAAGGGTCATCTCTAGCCTCTCTAGTTGACTCTAAGACCTAAGTTGTGCATGATCAAATTGAAAATGCTAGTAAAGAAAAGAAAATGAAGAGAAAGAGAAGAAAATTTGGTATTTTCCATTTTAAGCTATTTTAGGTGATAAGTTTTATAACCTGAGTCAAAAGACAACTAAAACATTCTCAAGTAATTGTTTTCCTTGGTGTTTAGCTTCATTCGCATGGTAAAAATTATTATATCTTGCAAAAAGATAATAACTAAAGTTTGATCTTTTACATTCTTTAATAGCCCTAACAACAAAAGAAATTTCCTGATCCATTTGCAATCATTTCCTCACATTCTTGAAACCAAAAAAATGCCAGAACCTTCATTAAAATTCAGCTCCAAAGAATTAAAGCTTCCAAGTGAATCACATTCAAACATGCATCATCATTATTCATTCATGTTTCATCTATTGAATTAAACCTAACATTTAAGAAATATAAATCTCTCAAAGTTCAACACCACTTCATAATTGTGGTAGAGTGTCAAGGAAACTGTAGAGAAATAGAGAACCCTAAAAGAAAATTGTATATTTGATGAAAGAGAGTTACAAGTTACATATATAGAGAACAAGGAGGGTATATAGGTAAATATGAGTAATCACACAATAACCCAATAACTCAAATACTGATGACTTAACACTCTCCCTCAAGCTGGAGCATAGACATCCAACATGCCCAGCTTGTCGCAAAGATTAGAAAACACATGAGGTGAGGCGGCTTTGGTAAGTAAAACAGCTAACTTCTTCAAAGATGGTGTGAATTGGAACATAACCACCTTCTTGGTCCAAGCATCTCTGACAAAGTGACAATTGCCCTCAATGTGTTTGGTCCTTTCATGAAACACTAGGTTCTAGGCAAAATATAGATGGCAGACTGATTATCACAATGCATAGGCATGTGGTCCAAGCTGTCTGAAACCAAGCTTCATCAGTAAATTTTGTAACCACACCATCTTGCATGCCGTATGAGCCATAACTCTATACTCAGCTTCAGCACTTGAGCGAGACACAACATCTTGTTTCTTGCTCCTCCAAGTCACCAGATTTTCTCTAATAAAAGTGCAATAACCAGTAGTAGACTTCATATCCTCTCTATCATCAGCATACCCTGAATCAGAGTATCCAAAAATACGTAAATGTCTTTGTTTTTTATACACCAACCATTTTCCTGGACAACTCTTGATGTGAGCTAGAACCCTCATCGCGGCTAACCAACGAGTTTCTCTGGGCTGATGCATGAATCTACTCAGAACTCCTACAGTAAAAGTTAAGTCTGGTCTAGTCACCGTAAGATAGATTAGTTTCCCAATCAATCTCCGGTATCTTCCTAGATCATCAAGTGTATGACTGTCATCAAACTATAAATCCACATTGGCTTCCCTTGGTGTATTAGCAGGCTTGCATCTCAAAAATCCTATTTCCTCCAGAAGGTCCAGAACATACTTTCTTTGAGAAAGAAGTACTCTGTATTTTTTATGTGAAACTTCAATTCCTAGAAAATATTATGGACGTCCCATGTCCTTGGTGATAAAATGACGCTTGAGATACATATTAGTCTCCACTATCCAGCTGAGTTACTCCCAGTCAGCAAAATGTCATCAACATAAACAGCCAGAATTACAATGCCAGACCTCGTGCGCCGAACGAATACAGAGTGATCTGAATGACATCGGCGAAAGCCAATACCAGAATGGTAAGACTGAACTTCTCAGACCACGCCCTTGGACTCTGCTTGAGTCCATATATAGCCTTCTTTAGACGACAGGCTTTACTCTCCCTGAGCAACATAACCTGGAGGTTGCTCCATATACATTTCCTCCTGAAGATCCCCATATAAGAAGGCGCTCTTGACATCCAGCTGAAACAATAGTCATGACAAGTTAACAGCAATAGAGAACAGAATCTTGATAGAGTTCATCCTGGCAACTGACGAGTATGTCTTAAAATAGTTGATGTCATATGTCTAAGTATAACCTTTGGCCACGAGCCTGGCCTTATATCTATTCACAGATCCATCTGAGCGGTACTTTAGAGTAAAGACCCAACGACAACCAACAATCACCGCATCTATTGATGCTGAAACCAACTCCCAAGTTTCTCTAGAAGTAAGAGCTCCCATCTCCTCATCCATACCTTGTTTCCAGGCAGGTACCAATAAAGCGTCTGTATAAGACCTGTGTATGGACTCAAAAGACAAAGAGAGCAAAATGGTGAAAATAGGATTTAGGTAATCATAAGAGACGAAATTAGAAATATGGTGATCAGTGCAAGATCGTTTACCTTTTCGAAGGGCAATAGAAATATCAAGATCAGAGGGAGAAGCTGATGGTGGAGGAGGACCGTCTACCGAAGAGGGATTAGCCGAAATTGGTTCGGAGGCAGGAACCTTTGGGCGCTGAGTGTAAACACATCTGAAATCCTGAACTGGCTTTGATGCAGGTGCATTTTTAGTTTCTGTTGACGACAATGGCGAAGAAACAGTAGAAGCAGGTGTAGGCAATGGCACAGACAGTGAAGGAGGAGCAGTGAAGGAGAGGAACAATCTCAGATATGATGACAGGAACCTGTGTAGAGAAATATGGAACATACTCAAAGAATGTGACATCAACAGACACCAAATACTTCCTGGTGGAGGGATTATAACACCGGTATCATTTTTGTGTTCTAAAATACCCAACGAATACACGCTTTATAAATCTAGGAGATAACTTATCTAGCCCAGGAGACAAGTCCTGAACAAAATAAGTGCATCTAAAAACACAGGGAGTCATGGAGAAAGGGGTTTTGTTAGCATAGAGACAAGAAAATGGAGATATTTTATTGAGAACAGAAGAAGACATTCTATTAATTAGATCGCAAGCACTTAACACAGCATCAGACCATAAATATTTCGGAACACTCATATGGATCATTAAGATTCTAACAACATCCAGAGTATGTCTATGTTTTCTTTCGGCAACTCTATTTTGTTGAGATGTGCGAGAACAAAAGGTCTGATGAATAATTCCATTTTTGGAACAAAAACTAGATACATCGTTCTTTACATACTCCAGGGTATTGTCAGTACAAAGCACACGAATAGAAGTAGAAAACTGATTTTTTTAATTACATTAAAAAAAGACTCAATTACACTGGACACTTTTGACCTCTCTCACCATACGAGAGAAGTCATCAAACAAGAGCATAAAATATCTAAAACTCTTAATAGAGGGCATAAGACTAGGACCCCAAACATCATAGTGGACCAACTCAAAAGCAGAACTACTACAACTATTGACTCGACTCGGAAAGATAGCACGATGATGCTTACCTAACTCACAAGACTCACAACCTAAAGAAGAGATAGAGAATTCAACAGGAATAACAGACTGAATCTTTTGTAACGAAGGATGACCCAAGCGCCAGTGCCATTGTAAATTCGGATCATGCTGACCTGCAACCAAGCCCGCAGGGCCCACTCGATCGTCCAAATAGTATATGCCTCCGCGCTCATGCCCTGAACCAATCCCCTTCCCAGTCGAAGGGTCCTGAAACACACAATGAGAAGAAAAAAATGTTATTTTGCAGTTATTTTGTTTAGTACGCTGACTGATAGACAAGAGACTAACAGGAAACCGTGAAACATAAAAGACATCAGTAAGGGTCAAGAATGGAGTAGCCTGAACTATCTCATTGCCTAGCACAGGTGAATGAGTATCATCAACAATTTTAACAGAGGTGTGGGCAGTGGATATATTTAAGGAAACAAACTTTTGTGCAACACCTATCATGTGGGATGAGACTCCAGAGTCTAATATTCAGGGCCTTTAAGGAGAGGCAGTATAGGCATGCATACCTGAAGCAGATGCATGAGTTGCTGAAAGATTATTCTGAGAGAACTCTAGCTATCGAAGTCGATCATACTCCTCCTGCGTCAGTATAACCGTGCAAGATCCAAGAATAGTGGAAGAAGTGGATAAATAATCCCGAGTGCTACGCGGAGCAGAAGAATCAGACTCCGATAGCTGTGCCCACTCAGGTCGACCAAATTTCTCCCAACACTTCTCGGAGATGTGATTACTGTGTCCACAGTGCCCGCATTGTCGAGGACCTTTCTCAGAGGCCACTTTGTCTGCCTCCATACGAGCAACGTCCATGTCCAACAAATCCACATCTTCATCCTCCAAAATCGCGGCCACGACCATGACCACGTCCAGAAACTATGGCAGAATGCTCAATGGAAGGTGCAGAGAAAACATTAGCTCCAGTAGATACTCGTATAACTCTCGAGAGAGTGGCAGTCAACGTGGGAATACTATCTCCTCTCAGAATCTGACCCGGCACCTGTGATCATAGTAAAGACTCAAGCCAAACTGAAACTTTGACACTGCGAGATCCCGCGATACCCCCTCAGTGTCGCCGCATCAATAAAAGATGGCTGATGCATCTCTAACTCATCAATTAGGCCTTTGAGTTCGCCATAGAACTCAGGCACAGATCTGTCTTCCTATTTAAGCTCAAACAGGCGCTCATAGATGTCGAACACTCTTGAGGGATTATTCTCATTTCCATACATCACCTTCAGCATATCCCACATGTCCTTAGCAGGAGGCAGGAACATGACACTATCACTAATCTTCTCCTCCTAACTGTTAAGAAGTCGTGTCATCACAAAATAATCTCCAGTAAGCCAAGTCACATACGTGGGATCCGTATAGCAAGTGGAGGCTGTAGGAGGTGAGCCAATTTGTTCTGAGCGCCAATGAACTTTCAGTGTATCAAAGATTATATATTTGATGAAAGATAGTTACAAGATATATATAGAGAACAAGAAGGGTATATGGGTAATCACCCAATAACTCAAATACTAATGACTTAACAGAAACTTACGAGTGAGAAACATCAGGTATTCAAAGAAGGGTGTCAAAATACTTATGATGCGACAGAAAGCCAGAAAGCAATATGAAGTCTTCATACGCATGAACATTTTAAGGGTTATAATATTTTGAAAAATAAAAACTTTATTTTTCAAGATTCATTAGGTAGAAACTAAAGATAAAACAATTATTAAGAAAGATCAGCTAAAGATGTGTAAAGAGAAGAAGAAAAAAGAAAATAAAAAGAATAAAAAATACAAAGGTTGAAAGAAGAATAGGGTGATTCAGAAGAAAGAAATGACTTTTTTTAGAACAAGTTGAAGTCTGTAATTCCTATCTACAGGAAATCATCACAATATAATACAGAATGAATCAATTAGTGGCAGCATCTTTCACAATTGCCAAGTTGCTGTAGCATCACAAGTACAATTTCCTTTCTCCCTTTTAATATATTGATAAGTCACTAAATGCCCATTATATATGTAGAATAAGTTCAATCCTCTCCTTCCTTCCGAAAACTTTTATCTATTTCTTAACATCTCACTATAGTTATCTCTTAATCAAGATTAAACACAAAAAAAATCCTAATAAAATAAAACTTGGAGCTTTACCCTCCCTTGCAATTCAAATTATCCCCAAACGTAAATCTAAGGACTTAACTGAAGTTAACTAGACCTAAACGCTAAGTAAAACCTTTTCTCTCTTGTCAGTCATCATCAATTACCCAGTCATATTAGAGTTGATCTCACTTTTACAAATCTAATGTTTAAGTTCGAATATTAAAGTTAGAAGTAGATATACATTAGTTGCAAATCAATCATAGCTGTCGGGTTGATATAATTGGATTACATCCTTAAGTTGACTTAAAAAAGAACCATGAAACTATGAAGAATGCCACATGCAACGTTTAAATATAACGAATCAGAGTTAAATAGTAAGGACAATGGCCACACCATAAGCCAAGAAAAACTCTTATGTACCTATTATCCATTGATCAACAAGTGTTTTGATTTCAATACTTCTATGATCTTCATTTCCACGTCTGCATTGATGCTCTCAACTCCTACTCTCATCATATTGAAGTATCGCGGACAATACTTTGTTACAAAAAACCCTAGATGAGGTTTTGTTGTGGTGATAAAGATTTTCTAAAACAAAATGGAGATCATAGAGGACAAACTTCTGGCAGGGAGACAAAGACTTAAAACTTAAAACTGCACTTAAGAGAGCCCCCTTTTGAACCACGCAAGGAATCTATGGAAATTAAAAACAACGCATTTGCAAATTTCCAATCTATATATATATATATATATATATATATATATATATATATATATATATATATATATATATATATATATATATATATATATATATATAGATCCGGTGGTTAAATTTTCCTTTCTTTGCTTTTTTTTAATCAAATCCAAGCCTTTATTACTTCTCTGTCTCCTCTCTTTTTGTTCCTTCTAGACTTCTTTATTTCTTTTTCTCCTGTTTTAGTTGTTAAAAGTGGTGGTTATATTCTCATGCATAGAATTTTGCAATTGCTAGACTTTGTTGGCCAAACCTTTTGTTAAGGAGTTGACCTGATACGTATCTGATATTTGAATACTTTGATACTTGATGGATACACATAGGATACCACTATTAAACGTATCCTAAAATTTTCAATGTATCTTGAAGATATTAGAGTCTAGAGATGTATTGGAAGCAAGGAAGTTATAAAGTCTAATCATGAATAACGAGAGTTCATAATTTCATTATTCGTAGAACACATTTATGCTATTTGCAATTTCTTAATATAAAAATTATAATTATTCAAATAATTATTGATGCATATAACTTGAAAAATATATTGTAATACCTGAGTTAATGTGTTTTTTCAACCATCAATGATCTTGCAATTTCATGTTATAGATAAAACATAAAGTCATATATTTGTATGTGATTATTTTATTGATGTATCCAAGATGTCCCTATACCCTGAATTTTTAAGACTAGTTGTATATGTATACAAGTACCGCGTAATATCAGTATCCCATAATCATGTCACTGAAACCTAGGCAACAGATATATTTCATATAAGAAAACTCCTTTAAATATCCCAAGATTCATATAATTTTCTACTCCACTCATTCTCCCTGACCCTAATTCTTATTTCCTAATGTTCTACAGCAAACATAAAATTTGTGTTTTTTCTCCTAGAACCAAACACATGACTACCCGAACAGTAATTAGTACTGAAAATAATCTAGGAAGCCTTAGATTGCACCAAGATATCAATGGACTAACAGCCAAAGAAATATTTCCTGCGGTTGGTGCCGTATATCATACATTAAGAACAGCTGTGTAATCAAAACTTGACCTGGAAATTCGTCAAGAAATATCTTACATAGAGCAAACACCACATAATAAAGATCCCTTTCAAGACTTGAGCTCGTCCATTTGCACAACACATAAGCATCTATTCAAAACAAATAAGGTCAAAAAGACAATAATCTTGCAACAACCTCTGCTGCCACAAACTAGGCAAAATAGAAGTTGGTCTCTACACTACAACTTGTTTGGTCTCTACCTGACAATAAATATCTCCCACCTTGTTCGTAAAACGGGAGAAAACTAAAATTGACTCTTCCATTTGATGCTCCATAAAACTCAACCCACTTTCAAGAGCATCCACCACACTAGATATAACTAGGAAGTCCTGGGAGTTGAGGAAATTACATAGGCTTCGCCTATGGTATCTCTCAACATTCCATGTTGACCCAATTACTCCAGCATTCTTATTTAACCTTCATCCTCTCTCAGAATATGAGTTAATACAAAAAGAAAGGACACCAGAGTTTTTCGACCATCTGATGGTGAATACCATTAGAAGTTTCAAACTCCTTAAAATCACCAAAGCACCAATTAGTTTCTATCTTTTTATTCTTCATCAAAATGTAACAAGAAAATGCATCAAATCAAAGATGTAAAAATCTCTGCTTTACGCACATTGCATTCCTTATCCTGAAACATCTTATAACTTCATATTGCAAGTGTATTAGAACTAAAACCCTATATTCACAATTGAAACAAGGAAAGGAAGAAGAGAAAGCCAACCTGATCGAGGGTAATGGGCACGACCCTCGCCCCCCCCCCAAAACCGGCTGCCGCAGTTGAACCTACAAAATCCACCAAAAACCCCCAATTCTCAGAAACAAACACAGCCAATCCCCATAAAAAAATAACCAAAAAAGAGAATTGAGACCTGAGCAAGCAGCGCCTGGGCGTCTTCCTGGCGAAAGCAAAGGAGGCCGAGGGACTTCATGCTGTTGTTGGGGTCGGAGACGAGGACGAACTCGTTGCTGGAGTTGCTGACGGTGTAGACCGCGGTCCCGGCCATGGTCTTGGCCACGTGGTCGGGGCTGAGGGCGATGTCGAAGGCGTGGGTCCCAGCGGTGGCCGGAGCCCGCAGGGAGGCGGAGGCGAAGGGCGGTGCCCGCAGGGCGAGGCGGCGGGCGCCGTCGAGGCGGGCGGAGAGGTCGGAGGCGACGCGGGAGAGGTGGTGGTTGAAGAAGGAGGAGAAGAAGGCGAGAGGGTTGCTGCTGCTGCTGCTGATCGAAGGAGGAGAAGAAGAATCCATTGGGGCAGCAGAGAGTGGGAGAGACGAAGGAGAAGAAGAGCTCCCATTCTCTCTCTCTCTCGGTTGTTCCGTTGTGTTCAGTGACGATGGGATTTATTTGATGTTTTCCTTTTCCTCGAGAGGATTTTTTTCACCTTTTTCTCGTTTTTTAAGAGAGAGAAAATTTTTCAGGGTCATTATTGGGGTGATAAAATGAAATATACTAGACAGTTTAGATAAAAAAATTTCATATAACCCTAAGAAAATTATATTATTTTTCCATGTTTATCATTTCAGGGATTTATTTGTGAATGAGTGATTGCACAATAATTAGTGTACTTTTCACATTGCGGAAAATGTGGGGAGGAGGGCAACCATGATTAGCAGAGTGCAATTATGAAAATATAGTATAAATTAAAGTTGTAATCTAATGGGGGTGTAACTGAGATATTTTGTGAAATTTTATTTTAAGAGTGCTATTAGTTAGGGGTGTTTTGTGAGATTTCATTTAGTGGACTTTCAAAAGTCACTGTATACAACTTTAGCCATCAAATCTCATATATATTTTTTTTCAAGAAAAAGGATGGGACAAAAAATTGTCTTGGGATTACTCTCCGGGGCCGTTTGTTTCGCGTAAACTCCGTAATTCGTAAATGACTTACTACCCAGTTACAACTACGGCGTTTGTTTGGACCGTAATTCGTAAAAGAGTTACGTAACTCAACTAACACTCACTTGCAACTCAGTTACCACTCACTTACAGCACAGTTACAGTTAATTTTGTGGTCATACAAATTTGTAATATTTTTTTATATTAATATTAAAAAAATTTAATATTTAACTTTTTTAATATTTATTTGCAGTATTAAAACTTTTAAAATCACCAAATAGTTAATTTTGTGGCCAACTTTTTCACTTACGACTTATACATTACGACAACCAAACACCGTAAAGTACAATACACTTTCTCACTTTACAATTTTATATTACCAACCAAACACCGTAAAATTTAAATACATGTAACTCATTTACAATTGTAAAAGACTTTACCAATTACAACTACGAATTACGGCCAGTTACGACAACCAAACAGACCATCTCATTCTCTCTCTCTCTCTCTCTCTCTCTCTCTCTCTCTCTCTCTCTCTCTCTCGTGAGTCTCTCCCTGTCTCTCTCCTCGACCCAAAAGAAAATCTTAGATCTAGATCTCTATTCTTTCTCTTGAATCCAATTTCTCATCATCTTTTCTCTCTTTTTCTTCTCCTCTCTCGCCTCACCTTTAACTCCACTAGCGATAGTAAAGGTGTCGCCGCCAACAGCAGCCCACAGCGGCAGAACAACAGAAATGTTCCAATTAAAATTTGATGGGTTGGTGTACTCTCACAATCCGATGCAGTTAAGGTGAATTCAATGGGTCAATTGAAAATGACTCTTTAATGGGTGAAGGAGGGTAGTACTTGATAATCGATGTAACGAGTAGCATTGAGATTAGAATACATATTATATTAGAACTGTATTAGGAGTGAAATTTCTATTTTTACACAACTGTATTATAGCATTGCCCTTATCAATAACAACAATCATAATTTCTCTCTTTCTCAACTATTGTAATATGGTATCAGAGCTACAAAATGTCTCCATCAAAATTCCTCAAAATTTCCCACAAATTTCCAAAATTACTACTGTAGACACGTCAGATCCAGAAGAAACGGAACTCTAACGACAGTGATCATCTCAAATTATCGCTCAACCACGTACAAGCAATCTAGTTCAATACCACAAGCCCAATTCTACCGCTGCAAAAAATAAAAAAAAATTGATCAATTCAACATAGATCAATTCAATTCCAACTAGGGGTGTAAACGGGTCGGGTTCGGGTCGGGTCCGTGCCATATCCGAAGCCAAACCTGATAAGGAATTTGAGTTTGGACTCAGGTTCAGGTCGGAATCTCTACTTTCTTATCGGGTTCGGCTTTTAAATAGGTGTATTGAAGTTCTAATGAGAATTATTTTTTTAAAGCGTATTTCAATTTTATTAGATGCAAAATGAAAATTTGTATACTTTGCTTTTATAATAATATGATCAAGTTCTCATTTTATAATTTTATTAATTTAAAATATAGTGAAATGTATGATGATAAGTACTATTTTATAACATTTACTCTCTTTTCGGGTTATTATCGGGTTTCGAGTTTGAAAAAGTAATATCTGAACCCGACCCGATAAAGATTTCGGGTCTATTTTTAAATCTGAACCCGATCCATTAGTAAAAACCGAATCGGGCCATCAAGCACCATTTACAGTCCTAATTCCAACTACTTCAACACCACAAGCCCAATCTTACCGCCGCAAAAAAATTAATCAATTCAACATTATCAATTAAATTTCAACGCCGCCATCACCTTTGCGTCGACTGCAGGGATCGAACTTGCGCCGGCAAAGTCGGGCATCGTCGCGCAGGCCCGTGAAACAACTCGGGGCATTGAGGTAATTCAACTTTTTTTAGGGCAGCATCAGCATTGATGTTATGTATTTGATGGGCCTGCATGTTAAATTTTCCAGCCCATTTGAGCGGAAGTTCTGCAAGAGATAAAACAAGCCCCCTAGCGTATCAGTATTTATTTCCTTTCTTTTTGCATTAAAGTGAAGAAAGAGAACCAGAACCAAGCCAACTGTAGTTCAAAGTTCAGACCTCCCCCCATCCAGACCCGGTTCAACATTTGCATTCTTCTTCAACTCTCTACAACTACATTCTTTAATATGGAGCCTCAGTTTCGACAATATCTTTCCGTATCCACCGATTTTACCTTGACATGTGCAAAAGATTAGACCAATTGGTCAGCATAGGTTCAGTCCACACTTCTTGAACACTCTCTTTGGGGACACATTGACGGAACATGTCCTTGTCCATCTGAGCCAGTGATCGACGCTTCCACTGAGATCAAGAGCACCACTATTACAACAAAGGCGACTTGAATCGATCATGATTGAAAGATCATCTCCTTCATCATTACCTCCGTTTATCGCACATTACAAGCGGATATAGTGGCCTCACTCTGGAATCACTTAATCAGTCAGCATATTCATTCTAGTGGTGCCAGGGAGTACCAGCTTCTCGTCCAGTCAATGTCTGCCAAACAAGAAAATCGCATCATACAGGAGTTCCATACTCAAATGCGAGAATTTTGGAGAGAGCTGCAACAGTTAGAGGGTATCGGGCCTGACTCTAGTGCTTTCGAGCACTTCGGGACCGTCGTCAGCTCTTTATGTTCCTTATACCCCTCCGCCCAGAGTTTCAACCATTATATGGTCAGATCATTCATAGAGATTCTGTTCCCAATCTCGATTCTGCTGTCTATGATCTTGTTGCCGAGCAAACATGTCTGTACTCACTTTCCACCTTAACCTCTACACCTACATTCGGAAGTGAGAGTGTCCTTACGGTTGCACCTTGGTCTTCTTCTTTAGGCAGTCAACGTAGCACCACCACCAAAGATTCGAACACTGATCGTACCAGACCCTATTACATCATTTGCAAGGGGACTGGTCATATTAATCATTTCTGCCGCTACTCCAGATCTTGCAATTACTGCAAGAAAACGGGTCATACGAGTGCGAATGTTTCCATCTTCATCTAGAGTTACTAGTTTAGGCACAACAGCGGAGAAAGCAGCAGGGACTTCTTCCCTTTCGTATTTTCTCAGTGAGACCTCACGCCATGGCAGCTGATACAGTTCACAACTCACCTATATATATTCAGTATCGTCTTGCTCAGATTGAGTTACAGCTTCAACGCCAGTTAGCATTCGCCGATTCCTCTACCTCGGGTTGCTCTACTGTCTCAGGTATGTCTTCTCCTTAGATTTTAGATTCTGGTGCCTCATATCATATGACTTCTGATTCTAACATATTATCTGCTATCTTCCCGCTTCCATTACACTTTCTACCATTGCATACAGCCGATGGCTCATAGCTAGCCATTACACAGACATGTTCTATTACCTCTCCCTCACTCACCTTGCCTTTAGTTGTATATGTTTCATATTTATGCATGAACCTCATACCATCAGTAGCCTGTGCGAAATTGATCTCATTATTACTTTCGATTACTTTAACTGTTTTGTGTAGGATCGTCGATCCAGACGATTGGTCGTGCTCATAGGAAGGGGAGACTGTACCACCTTGATTTTCTTCATGTCCCTGATAGTACTAATTCGAATCACAGTCTTACTGGTGTAGTTCTGTCAGCTACCGATTTGTGGCACAGACGCCTAGATCATATCTCAGAGTCATGTCTAAAGAGCTTGTTTCATAGTGGAGTTCTTGGGCAAGTTTCTTTTCCCCTTTACCTTTATGTACGGGCAGTAAGTTGGCAAAATACTTAACTCTACCTTTTCATAAAAGTTTATCTCAAACCACTAGTGCTTTTCAGTTGGTTCATTCTGACATTTGGGGGCCAACTCCAATTCCATCTTGGTCTGAATATTTATATTATGTTAGCTTTATTGATGATTTCACGAGATTTACTTGGGTATATCTTATGCGCCAGCGATATGAGATTCCTACTATATACCAAACTTTCACTACTTGATTCATACTCAGTTCAATGCGAAAATTAAGATATTTCACACTGATTGTGCACGTGAGTATATCTCCACTGCCATGAGATCTATTATTCAATCTTAAGGTATTCTTTTTCAATAGTCATGCCCATACACTCATGAACAGAATGGGGTAGTCGAGCGCAAGGATCGTCACCTACTTGAGACTGCTCGTGCTATGCTGATACCTCATCTGTTCCTCGTATTTTTTGGGCAGAGGTTGTTCTCACCTCTGTCAACCTTAATAACATCACCCCTTCGTCTGTTTTGGCCAGCAAGACACCCCATGAGCGCCTCTACTCTTCTTCTCCCGACTGTAGCATGCTCCGCACATTTGGGTGTACTTGTTATGTCCTCCTTCCTCTGAATGAGCGCACTAAGCTATCTGCCTGATCAGCTAAGTGTGTCTTACTCGAAATTAGTTCTGAGCATAAGGGTTATTGCTGCTATGATCGCTTGGCACGTTGTTTTCTTATATTCTGTTATGTTTCCTTCGTTGAGGATTCTCCATATTTTTCACCTTCATCACAGGATGTACATTTTTGTCGCCACCTGATGCACTATCAGTTGAATCTGTTGGCCCAATGGCCTTCCACTCTAGTTTTGATGATGATCAACACTCATGTAGTTATGTTTACTAATATTCTTGTGTTTCTAAGTTTCAGATCATTAACAGGATATTAGGTTGGTGATTAGCTTCAACAAGATGATTAGAAGCTATTCATGATGATTCCGGTGCCAAAGCTTAAAGATCATACCTTTGCACTTGGAGAATCACGGAGTTTTGGAGCAAGTCTACTTGAAGATGAAGATCGTCAAGAAGACTTAGGTATCTAGTTTAGAGTTTGTGTTTTAGATCCATATTTGTAAAGCTTAGTTTAGTTGATATGCTCAAGTGCACAAACACACACGTTTTATGTTTTGATATTTGGTTTCCATGAATAGTTTGATCAAAACAAGTTTTCAAGATTTATATGTATAGTAGATATTTTCTATTTATACATACATGCTTAACTTATAGACAAACTTATTTTGACTATCCTATTCATGTTTTGGAAAAATCTAGTATGATAAAATACAAGTTTTGTTTATGATAAAAATACAAGAGTTGGTTTTTGGTATTTCTATCATGCATATCCTTTAAACCAAAACCTTGTTATATGCTAGATATAAAAAACATAGATATTTCATTATGATTGTGTAGTGGATCATATCCATACACACTAAGCTTTAATAAGTTCAAAATATCTTGTTTTTGTATTTGTGAAGTTATGGAAAAACAAGTTTTAGAAAAACATATTTTTAGAAAAACAGTTTTTATTGTGATTAAAACTATTTAGTGGATTTACTGTGAATTTATGGGATTTTTATTGAGTGAAAAGACCTATTTTCAAATCCCGTATCTGTGCAGTTCTGCACTGTGCCTGCCAGGCCAGTTCGGTCGACCGGACCGGTCGACCGCACCAAGTGGCCGGTCGACCGGGTCGGTCGACCGATGTGCACAGACGTGCACGCTGGCTACACATTGTAGTCGGTCGACCGGACCGGTCGACCGAGTTGAGAGTTCAACTCTCAGGATGTTTCGGTCGACCGGGCCGGTCGACAAGCTAGTGCCCAACGGTCACTTTTCTGACCGTTGGCGGTCGACCGGGCCGGTCGACCGGCAGTCTGTCAGGCTGCCACATCAGCCTAACGACTAGTTTTTCCTAGGGCTATATATACCCCATTTCTCCATTGTTTTGGCTAAGATTTTTAGAGCTAAAAATTCCAGACTTTCTCTAGTGTTTAAAAGAGTTTTTAAAAGGTTTTAAGCCAAAAAGATTTCATCTTATTTGTTTTTGGGTTTTTGGAAATCAAAGAAAACTAGGTTTTGGGATTTTGATTTGATCTTTTATTTCTATCATATACAAGAGATTTCCCAAGTAGTTTTTATTTGTTGCTTGTTTCCAAAAACACTTAGTTTTCACACTTGAGCCATATCTTCTATCCTAAACTATTAGGATCTTGTTTTTGTGGAAAAAGAAAGAAAGAGAGAGTTTTGAGGTTGTTGTTTGTAACCTCTAAGTTGTACACCCTTATTCTTGTTGTATCCCTCTTAGGTAGAGGTGATCGGGTGATTGGTTTGTATCCCTCAAGTGTGAGGTGATTGAGATTGGTTGTGAGCCTCTTTGGTAGAGGTGTTGTTGTTGGTTGTTGTTGGCCTCGGTGGAGGTTGTATTGAGAGAGGAGTTAGGTACTCCTAGAGTTGTAAGAAATCCTCTTTGGTAGAGGTTCCCTCGGTGGGAGTTGAGCTAGTGGAAATCCTACACGGTGGTGTAGGCGGGGATGTAGAGCAAGGTGCTCGAACCTCGAAACAAATCTTGGTGTTTGCGTTTTGATCCATTGTCTCTCTAACTCTCTCTCTTATATTTGTGCAAAGCATCATATTCATATCATATCATATTTGCTTGTGTTGTGCATATTTCATATTGCCTTGCATTTATTCATATTGTTATTCATTCTTATATGCTTGGCTTGATTGTGTGTATTTTATATTGCTTGGATTGCTTGTGTGTGTGTGCCTAACTTATACTCATCCAACAAGAGCTTCACATAGCGCCTCAACCCTTATCAAGGGGAATCAAGAGGAGTTTAGTCCAGAGCCTCGCAAGAGGAATTCGGCTACACTTGTTGTATTGTATTAGTTTGTGCATAATTTGCATTAGCTTCCGCATTTAGCGCACTTAGTTTGAATTGAGTTTCTTAGATTAGCAATTACACCTATTCACCCCCCCTCTAGGTGTTTTTCAATTGGTATCAGAGCTAGTGCTCCTGATACTTAGGCTTAACATCCTAGGAGTGATCCATTTGCTTGCCAATCTCATTTGCATTTGTTTGTTTGCACATTCATATATAGTTTACCATGGACTTCATGACCCCTCCTAGCTTTGACCCTTCCAACATTGATGTTTGGAAGTATAGGATGTCCATGTACCTAAAGACCCTAGGTTTGCATGTTTTCCTTGCGGCCACCAAGAGATGTTATCTTGGTGATTGCAATCATATAGGGGCCAATGCACTAGCCCTAGAGGCTATTAGAAGCACATTACCTAAAGATTATCTTATGTGTGTTTCTAATCTTGATTCCGCTTTTGCAGTGTGGAACAAGTTGACAACAACCACCACCTCCAAGCTTCAATTGCCAATTCAAGAAGAGGAATCTAGCGGAGAATCCGAGCCACAACAATGCTATATGGTCCAAGGGAATGACTCCCTTGAGGTACATTCGGAATCTCAACTAGATAGTAATGATTGTGCTAGTTCTTCAAATGATTGTGTTGATCCCCATGCCTTAAATGAAGAACTATCTATTGTTTGTGAAAAACTAATAGAAAAATATAACTTGTTGAAAAAGAAGAGTCTAGGCATTAATAATGAAAATAAAATTTGATTGCTAGACTTGATGTTGTTTTGCAAGAGAAAGAGGAGATTGCTAATGAAAGGGATTCATTAAAATCTCAACTTGGTCTTGCACTTAAAGAAAATGAGCTTTTGAAAAATAAAATGATTGCCATGTTCTTTTGAAGAAAAATGAAAACTTGTCTTCAAAAATTGATTTTGTTTTAAAAGAGAATGTTGATTTGAAAAATAAAATTATTTCTATTTCAAATGATCTAGATGTTTGTTTAAAGAAAAACATTGTTTTGCAAAATAAGATTGATGCACATGTTTGCCATGCTAGGGTAGTATCACACACTTCACCTATTGCATGCCACACTTCTTCTTCTAAGATTAATGATGATATTTGTTTGCTTAAGAAGAAGGTTGATTGTTTGGGCTCCACTATGAGCCAATGTGCCTTGAACCACACTCGGTTGGAAACCTTGGTTCGAAAGAAACAAGTTCCATCATTTATGCATGCACACCCTTAACGGCATACACATGCTTCACACGGACACCATCAACACAAGTATGCTCATGTGTACACATGTACACATTGTGGACGTAAGGACCACCTTGCTAAATTTTATTTTGATAGATTACATACTACTAATTTAGCAAAGAAATTTGTTTGGGTTAGAGAAGGGACTAACCCCCATGGACCCAATAAGATGTGGGTACCAAAGACCACCCCTCCTATTGTTTTTGATGTAGGTGTGGGCTCTCACATGACGTGAGAGTGATGACACCTTGGAGTAGATGCGTTCCGGACTTAAAGGAAATCAATTGGATGCATCACTTTCAAGGGAAGAGATGGTGGAGAGGACCACCAAGTTTTGGAGACAAGGAGAGTTGCCTTGAGGTTTTGGTAACGATTCCTAAACTCCCATGCTTTCATATTCATTTGTTTATGGCATGTTTTTGATGTCTATGGATTAGTATGTTCATTCCATGTTTATTAGATCCTTGACATACATGTATAGTATTTGAGACACACATGCTTATTTGAATCATACTTAGTGTTCTCACTTTTGTTTAAGCTATAGTGTACATCATGAATCTAATACATGTGAATTCACATAATAATCATGTTTTAGTTTTATCATGATGACTTTTAGATTTGTTTTGATGCTTCATGTTTTGAATATATGTTTAAGTGTTAGTTTTCATTAAGACTAGTTATATACTTGTACATAGAATGGGCCACAAACAAATCTATATATGTTTGGGATTGAATGCTTGTTTGTTCCCATTAAATGTGCTAGTATAGTCTAGTTTTGATGATTCATACATTTTAAACTTGTATTCCATTTTTGGTATTTGTTCTTATGAGTTTTCATTTCATGTATATGTGTATTTTGCCAAACTTGAAGATATACATGTATACCCCTTGAGTCATTTGCCTTTCATGCAAATATCTATTATGGACTCAAAGTGTGTTTAAGGGATATGTATGTATACTTCTTGTGTTGACAAATCATACATATACCTTGAAAAGAATTGGCATCAAATTGTTTTAATGAAAAGCTAAATTTTCATACTTTTCATGCTTTTCATGTTTTCATGATTGTCATGTTTATTGTGTCAATATTTAACTTCATGTATATGTCCATCTTATCCAAACTATTGACTATACATGAGTATCCTTTTTGAGCCACGTGCCTTAATGCATATATTTTGTGGACTCGTTATGTTTTGGATATGTATGTATACTATAGTTTGTATTAGACATACATATGCCTTGAAGATTAGATAGTTTTGATGATTTCATGTTTTAAGGAATAATTGAGTCTTATTTATGCCTAATTGAACTTGAGTGTTTGATATGATGTGGATTCCATGTTTATGAAAAACAATTTTGTTTTATTCCTTGCTTGAAGGATTTCGTACTAGTTAACAAATTTTTCCATTTAACTAGTTGCGATATTCTTCATTGGTAGAGTTTTTCAAACAAAACTAAATTTTCAAATCTATTTTTGAAAACCCTACCTTCCAAGGGCGGTAGGATGGGAGATCATGTTCATGTATGCCCTAAATTGAAAATCTTTAAAACTTGAATTATGATTGGGTGGTAGATAATATGATGTATACACTTGAACTTATTGTTATGTCAATTGGTATCATTGAACTCTTTCAATTGGTATCATTTTGATCTTCTTGTATACTCATATATATTTTGTATGTATGTATGCTTTAAATTCCAAGTATATCAATTTCTATTGGTATCTATCTTTCATACATATATATGTTTGTGTTTATGCTAGTGCTTGAGTTTCAATTTTGTTTAAATTGATTACTTTTAAATTGTTATCAAGACTATGCATGTCTTTAGTTTGTTTTTTCATAAAGGGGGAGAAAATTTGATTTTGTATTTCAATTGGTATTTGTACTCCCACTCTTTATGATTAAAAGTTGTTATTTTGAACATATGATATCAACATCAAATTTGTTTATATATTTCAAAATGAAATATATTCTTACAATTGGTATCATATTAAGAAATTCAAAATTTGTTTTGGTTTCAAGATTCTGTTGGCCCAAAGGCCTATCACTCTAGTTTGATGATGATCAACTCATGTAGTTATATTTGCTAATGATCTTGTTTAATTAGTGACAGATTCTTTATCAAGATCTTAGTAGGTGCAAAGCTCAACAAAGGATAAAATGTCAAGTTGGAAGCTAGCACCGGTTGATTCACGAGCCTATGCATCAAGAACACATCTAAAGATGAGCTCGGTGGATTGCATGTGGACCAAGTCAAGAAGATGAGAAGCCTTCAAGTGAAGACTTCAAGAAGATGAAGACTTGTGTCTAGGTATAAGATTTTTATTTGTTTTAGATAAAAATGTAAAGGATAGAATAGATTGGTGGATTGCTCAAGTCATATCACACACACACACTCTTGATAAGAATTGTTTTCATGATAAAAATTTCATTTCATAAAAGAATTTTTATTTTAGAAAAAGATTTTTCAATTGTCAAAATACATTACTTGGTTTTGGTGATCTATTATATGCATATCCTTTAACCAAAACAAGTTTAGTGCTTTATGTCAAAAACTAGATATTTCATCTTGATTGTGTAGTGGATCATATCCATACACACTATGCATTATAAATTCAAAATATCTTGTTTTTGTATTTTGAGAAGTTATGGAAAAACAAGTTTTAGAAAAACATATTTTTATAAAACAGTTTTTATTATGATTGAAACTATTTTTCTGGATTTACTGTGAATTTCTGGGATTTTTATTAAGTTAAAAGACCAATCTTTAATCCCATTTTCTGGTTCTGGCAGTTCTGATTTTTCAGAACTGACAGTGGCCGGTCGACCGGGTCGGTCGACCGGACGTGCACGGACGTGCACGCCTGTGTGCACTGGGGAACGGTCGACCGGACCGGTCGACCGCTTAAGAGAGCTTTGCTCTCGGGAAGTATCGGTCGACCGGGCCGGTCGACCGACAGAGAGATTACTCTCTGCTCCAGTGGGTCGGTCGACCGAGCCGGTCGACCGGAGGCTGCAACGGTCGGATTTTTGACCGTTGCCGGTCGACCGACCGGTCGACCGGTAGCTCTGACAGAGCCCAACGGTCAGATTTTTCTGGCCTCTATAAAAGGGGGTTTTGTCATTGTTTGAAGCTAAGATTTTGAGGACTTCTTGAGCCAGTTTTTCTAAGTGATTTCAGAAGTTTTCTCCACAAAATAGAGAGCAAATACTTCCCATCTTAAAGGGAGTTTTTATCAAGAGAGTGTAAAAAGTGATTCTTTGAGTATTCCTCCATAGCTTTCTTTCCTTGCTTTCTCACACAAACACTTGAGCATCCATTGAGCTATTCATCCTATAGGAGAGTGTTGTAGTGAGAGTTTTTTGTAAGGTGATCAAAGTGTTGTGATCACCAAAGAGATTTTACTTTGTACCTTAAGGAGACGGGCAAGTGTGCTCGTTGTGGTGTGGAGTTCGGGTGTGAACTCTTGTGGTGATTTGAGGTGCGGCCTCGACGAGCCGGTGGGCTTGTGGTGTGTAAGGGACTAGAGAGTCCGAGGGCTTGTAGGTGTTTGCGGCACCGAGGAGAGATCCGGTGGGATCTTGCATAGTGGAAATCCTTCGTGTGTCGAAGGCGGGGATGTAGAGCAAGTGTGCTCGAACCTCGAAACAACCCTTTGTGTTTGCGATTGCTCACTCTTGCTCTCTTTCTCTTTTTGTCTCTATTTTATATCTTGCATTCAATTTATTGTGTTCATCTTATATATGCATGATATATTCCCTTGTGCTCATAATTGATATACATACTTGCTTGGGATTGTTGTTAACACTAGTATTCAACCAGAGAGCCAACGCGGCACCTCAACCCATTCAAGGGGAATCTAGAGGAGCTTGTCCAGAGCCTCGCAAGGGGAATTCGGCAACACTCTTGTGTTATACATAAGTGTTGAATTAAAAGAAGTTTTATTTGGTCATCTTAGTTTTAATTCCGCATTATTTGTTCATAAGTGACCATTAGATTAGCCATCACCTATTCACCCCCCTCTAGGTGATCTTACAGATTCATGTTTAAGAATTCAAGACTTATGTTTAATTACAATTGGTATTTCCAAAATTTTGTTTAAAGAAAATATTCAAAGTTTTGATTTGTATTTCCTATATGCAAGGAGAGCTTAACATCTCTCTTACATATAGATTCATGTTGAGTATATTATAAATTGAGGAGCTTGACAACTCTTCTTTATATGATATACGTGTGTAGGGGGAGCTTCACATCTCCTCTTATGCATTACATAATATGTGTTATGTGAATTGGGGCTTGTCATCCCTTCTTCATGTAATGCATATGTGTAGGGAAGCTAACTTAGCGTCTTCCTCTTCATGAATGTATATAGCATATAACATATATTGATTCTTGTTTATTGGTATCAAGATGCTTCATTGACATATTTTTTATTGATATCATGTTTGTAGTCACCCCTTATTGATTTTGTTTTTTGTTTTAGACAAAAAGGGGGAGAACATTGTTTTATTGTTTTGATTGACTTAAAAAGGGGAGAAAGATTTTTACCCCTCATTTTATCTAAGGTTTTGATTGTTTACCCCTTTGTTGATGATTGACAAAAAGGGGGAGAAAGATTTATGAAGTTTTATATGCATGCTTATGTTTATGCATATATTATGTTTTAATCTCAAGAATATTAAGTTTATTGATTTATAGAGTTTGCTTTGTAATTGGTATCTAGAGCTTATTTTGTTTTGAATATTCCATTTGATATCTAGAACCATTTATTGTTTATGCATATGCATGTTTCATGTTTAATATTCATTGCATATATTTATTGTTTATCCCTATGCATGAGTTAAGGGGGAGCTTCCTTGAAGCTTATCTTTAATCCATGCATATATAACTCCATGAGTTTTGTCATCATCAAAAAGGGGGAGATTGTTGGCCCAATGGCCTTCCACTCTATTTTGATGATGATCAACACTCATGTAGTTATGTTTACTAATATTCTTGTGTTTCTAAGTTTCAGATCATTAACAGGATATTAGGTTGGTGATTAGCTTCAACAAGATGATTAGAAGCTATTCATGATGATTCCGGTGCCAAAGCTTAAAGATCATACCTTTGCACTTGGAGAATCACGGAGTTTTGGAGCAAGTCTACTTGAAGATGAAGATCGTCAAGAAGACTTAGTATCTAGTTTAGAGTTTGTGTTTTAGATCCATATTTGTAAAGCTTAGTTTAGTTGATATGCTCAAGTGCACAAACACACACGTTTATGTTTTGATATTTGGTTTCCATGAATAGTTTGATCAAAACAAGTTTTCAAGATTTATATGTATAGTAGATGTTTTCTATTTATACATACATGCTTAACTTATAGACAAACTTATTTTGACTATCCTATTCATGTTTTGGAAAAATCTAGTATGATAAAATACAAGTTTTGTTTATGATAAAAATACAAGAGTTGGTTTTTGGTATTTCTATCATGCATATCCTTTAAACCAAAACCTTGTTATATGCTAGATATAAAAAACATAGATATTTCATTATGATTGTGTAGTGGATCATATCCATACACACTAAGCTTTAATAAGTTCAAAATATCTTGTTTTTGTATTTTGTGAAGTTATGGAAAAACAAGTTTTAGAAAAACATATTTTTAGAAAAACAGTTTTTATTGTGATTAAAACTATTTAGTGGATTTACTGTGAATTTATGGGATTTTTATTGAGTGAAAAGACCTATTTTCAAATCCCGTATCTGTGCAGTTCTGCACTGTGCCTGCCAGGCCAGTTCGGTCGACCGGACCGGTCGACCGCACCAAGTGGCCGGTCGACCGGGTCGGTCGACCGATGTGCACAGACGTGCACGCTGGCTACACATTGTAGTCGGTCGACCGGACCGGTCGACCGAGTTGAGAGTTCAACTCTCAGGATGTTTCGGTCGACCGGGCCGGTCGACAAGCTAGTGCCCAACGGTCACTTTTCTGACCGTTGGCGGTCGACCGGGCCGGTCGACCGGCAGTCTGTCAGGCTGCCACATCAGCCTAACGGCTAGTTTTTCCTAGGGGCTATATATACCCCATTTCTCCATTGTTTTGGCTAAGATTTTTAGAGCTAAAAATTCCAGACTTTCTCTAGTGTTTAAAAGAGTTTTTAAAAGGGTTTTAAGCCAAAAAGATTTCATCTTATTTGTTTTTGGGTTTTTGGAAAATCAAAGAAAACTAGGTTTTGGATTTTGATTTGATCTTTTATTTCTATCATATACAGAGATTTCCCAAGTAGTTTTTATTTGTTGCTTGTTTCCAAAAACACTTAGTTTTCACACTTGAGCCATATCTTCTATCCTAAACTATTAGGATCTTGTTTTTGTGGAAAAAGAAAGAAAGAGAGAGTTTTGAGGTTGTTGTTTGTAACCTCTAAGTTGTACACCCTTATTCTTGTTGTATCCCTCTTAGGTAGAGGTGATCGGGTGATTGGTTTGTATCCCTCAAGTGTGAGGTGATTGAGATTGGTTGTGAGCCTCTTTGGTAGAGGTGTTGTTGTTGGTTGTTGTTGGCCTCGGTGGAGGTTGTATTGAGAGAGGAGTTAGGTACTCCTAGAGTTGTAAGAAATCCTCTTTGGTAGAGGTTCCCTCGGTGGGAGTTGAGCTAGTGGAAATCCTACACGGTGGTGTAGGCGGGGATGTAGAGCAAGGTGCTCGAACCTCGAAACAAATCTTGGTGTTTGCGTTTTGATCCATTGTCTCTCTAACTCTCTCTCTTATATTTGTGCAAAGCATCATATTCATATCATATCATATTTGCTTGTGTTGTGCATATTTCATATTGCCTTGCTTTATTCATATTGTTATTCATTCTTATATGCTTGGCTTGATTGTGTGTATTTTATATTGCTTGGATTGCTTGTGTGTGTGTGCCTAACTTATACTCATCCAACAAGAGCTTCACATAGCGCCTCAACCCTTATCAAGGGGAATCAAGAGGAGTTTAGTCCAGAGCCTCGCAAGAGGAATTCGGCTACACTTGTTGT
This sequence comes from Agave tequilana, assembly GCA_038442645.1. Taxonomy (NCBI): domain Eukaryota; kingdom Viridiplantae; phylum Streptophyta; class Magnoliopsida; order Asparagales; family Asparagaceae; genus Agave; species Agave tequilana. Next base: position 89,211 of record JAVJIF010009161.1, on the reverse strand, counting down.
ATTGTATTAGTTTGTGCATAATTTGCATTAGCTTCCGCATTTAGCGCACTTAGTTTGAATTGAGTTTCTTAGATTAGCAATTACACCTATTCACCCCCCTCTAGGTGTTTTTCAATTGGTATCAGAGCTAGTGCTCCTGATACTTAGGCTTAACATCCTAGGAGTGATCCATTTGCTTGCCAATCTCATTTGCATTTGTTTGTTTGCACATTCATATATAGTTTACCATGGACTTCATGACCCCTCCTAGCTTTGACCCTTCCAACATTGATGTTTGGAAGTATAGGATGTCCATGTACCTAAAGACCCTAGGTTTGCATGTTTTCCTTGCGGCCACCAAGAGATGTTATCTTGGTGATTGCAATCATATAGGGGCCAATGCACTAGCCCTAGAGGCTATTAGAAGCACATTACCTAAAGATTATCTTATGTGTGTTTCTAATCTTGATTCCGCTTTTGCAGTGTGGAACAAGTTGACAACAACCACCACCTCCAAGCTTCAATTGCCAATTCAAGAAGAGGAATCTAGCGGAGAATCCGAGCCACAACAATGCTATATGGTCCAAGGGAATGACTCCCTTGAGGTACATTCGGAATCTCAACTAGATAGTAATGATTGTGCTAGTTCTTCAAATGATTATGTTGATCCCCATGCCTTAAATGAAGAACTATCTATTGTTTGTGAAAAACTAATAGAAAAATATAACTTGTTGAAAAAGAAGAGTCTAGGCATTAATAATGAAAATAAAAATTTGATTGCTAGACTTGATGTTGTTTTGCAAGAGAAAGAGGAGATTGCTAATGAAAGGGATTCATTAAAATCTCAACTTGGTCTTGCACTTAAAGAAAATGAGCTTTTGAAAAATAAAAATGATTGCCATGTTCTTTTGAAGAAAAATGAAAACTTGTCTTCAAAAATTGATTTTGTTTTAAAAGAGAATGTTGATTTGAAAAATAAAATTATTTCTATTTCAAATGATCTAGATGTTTGTTTAAAGAAAAATATTATTTTGCAAAATAAGATTGATGCACATGTTTGCCATGCTAGGGTAGTATCACACACTTCACCTATTGCATGCCACACTTCTTCTTCTAAGATTAATGATGATATTTGTTTGCTTAAGAAGAAGGTTGATTGTTTGGGCTCCACTATGAGCCAATGTGCCTTGAACCACACTCGGTTGGAAACCTTGGTTCGAAAGAAACAAGTTCCATCATTTATGCATGCACACCCTTCACGGCATACACATGCTTCACACGGACACCATCAACACAAGTATGCTCATGTGTACACATGTACACATTGTGGACGTAAGGGCCACCTTGCTAAATTTGTTTTGATAGATTACATACTACTAATTTAGCAAAGAAATTTGTTTGGGTTAGAGAAGGGACTAACCCCCATGGACCCAATAAGATGTGGGTACCAAAGACCACCCTCCTATTGTTTTTGATGTAGGTGTGGGCTCTCACATGACGTGAGAGTGATGACACCTTGGAGTAGATGCGTTCCGGACTTAAAGGAAATCAATTGGATGCATCACTTTCAAGGGAAGAGATGGTGGAGAGGACCACCAAGTTTTGGAGACAAGGAGAGTTGCCTTGAGGTTTTGGTAACGATTCCTAAACTCCCATGCTTTCATATTCATTTGTTTATGGCATGTTTTTGATGTCTATGGATTAGTATGTTCATTCCATGTTTATTAGATCCTTGACATACATGTATAGTATTTGAGACACACATGCTTATTTGAATCATACTTAGTGTTCTCACTTTTGTTTAAGCTATAGTGTACATCATGAATCTAATACATGTGAATTCACATAATAATCATGTTTTAGTTTTATCATGATGACTTTTAGATTTGTTTTGATGCTTCATGTTTTGAATATATGTTTAAGTGTTAGTTTTCATTAAGACTAGTTATATACTTGTACATAGAATGGGCCACAAACAAATCTATATATGTTTGGGATTGAATGCTTGTTTGTTCCCATTAAATGTGCTAGTATAGTCTAGTTTTGATGATTCATACATTTTAAACTTGTATTCCATTTTTGGTATTTGTTCTTATGAGTTTTCATTTCATGTATATGTGTATTTTGCCAAACTTGAAGATATACATGTATACCCCTTGAGTCATTTGCCTTTCATGCAAATATCTATTATGGACTCAAAGTGTGTTTAAGGGATATGTATGTATACTTCTTGTGTTGACAAATCATACATATACCTTGAAAAGAATTGGCATCAAATTGTTTTAATGAAAAGCTAAATTTTCATACTTTTCATGCTTTTCATGTTTCATGATTGTCATGTTTATTGTGTCAATATTTAACTTCATGTATATGTCCATCTTATCCAAACTATTGACTATACATGAGTATCCTTTTTGAGCCACGTGCCTTAATGCATATATTTTGTGGACTCGTTATGTTTTGGATATGTATGTATACTATAGTTTGTATTAGACATACATATGCCTTGAAGATTAGATAGTTTTGATGATTTCATGTTTTAAGGAATAATTGAGTCTTATTTATGCCTAATTGAACTTGAGTGTTTGATATGATGTGGATTCCATGTTTATGAAAAACAATTTTGTTTTATTCCTTGCTTGAAGGATTTCGTACTAGTTAACAAATTTTTCCATTTAACTAGTTGCGATATTCTTCATTTGGTAGAGTTTTTCAAACAAAACTAAATTTTCAAATCTATTTTTGAAAACCCCTACCTTCCAAGGGCGGTAGGATGGGAGATCATGTTCATGTATGCCCTAAATTGAAAATCTTTAAAACTTGAATTATGATTGGGTGGTAGATAATATGATGTATACACTTGAACTTATTGTTATGTCAATTGGTATCATTGAACTCTTTCAATTGGTATCATTTTGATCTTCTTGTATACTCATATATATTTTGTATGTATGTATGCTTTAAATTCCAAGTATATCAATTTCTATTGGTATCTATCTTTCATACATATATATGTTTGTGTTTATGCTAGTGCTTGAGTTTCAATTTTGTTTAAATTGATTACTTTTAAATTGTTATCAAGACTATGCATGTCTTTAGTTTGTTTTTTCATAAAGGGGGAGAAAATTTGATTTTGTATTTCAATTGGTATTTGTACTCCCACTCTTTATGATTAAAGTTGTTATTTTGAACATATGATATCAACATCAAATTTGTTTATATATTTTCAAAATGAAATATATTCTTACAATTGGTATCATATTTAAGAAATTCAAAATTTGTTTTGGTTTCAAGATTCTGTTGGCCCAAAGGCCTATCACTCTAGTTTTGATGATGATCAACTCATGTAGTTATATTTGCTAATGATCTTGTTTAATTAGTGACAGATTCTTTATCAAGATCTTAGTAGGTGCAAAGCTCAACAAAGGATAAAATGTCAAGTTGGAAGCTAGCACGGTTGATTCACGAGCCTATGCATCAAGAACACATCTAAAGATGAGCTCGGTGGATTGCATGTGGACCAAGTCAAGAAGATGAGAAGCCTTCAAGTGAAGACTTCAAGAAGATGAAGACTTGTGTCTAGGTATAAGATTTTTATTTGTTTTTAGATAAAAATGTAAAGGATAGAATAGATTGTGGATTGCTCAAGTCATATCACACACACACACTCTTGATAAGAATTGTTTTCATGATAAAAATTTCATTTCATAAAAGAATTTTTATTTTAGAAAAAGATTTTTCAATTGTCAAAATACATTACTTGGTTTTGGTGATCTATTATATGCATATCCTTTAACCAAAACAAGTTTAGTGCTTTATGTCAAAAACTAGATATTTCATCTTGATTGTGTAGTGGATCATATCCATACACACTATGCATTATAAATTCAAAATATCTTGTTTTTGTATTTTGAGAAGTTATGGAAAAACAAGTTTTAGAAAAACATATTTTATAAAAACAGTTTTTATTATGATTGAAACTATTTTTCTGGATTTACTGTGAATTTCTGGGATTTTTATTAAGTTAAAAGACCAATCTTTAATCCCATTTTTCTGGTTCTGGCAGTTCTGATTTTTCAGAACTGACAGTGGCCGGTCGACCGGGTCGGTCGACCGGACGTGCACGGACGTGCACGCCTGTGTGCACTGGGGAACGGTCGACCGGACCGGTCGACCGCTTAAGAGAGCTTTGCTCTCGGGAAGTATCGGTCGACCGGGCCGGTCGACCGACAGAGAGATTACTCTCTGCTCCAGTGGGTCGGTCGACCGAGCCGGTCGACCGGAGGCTGCAACGGTCGGATTTTTGACCGTTGCCGGTCGACCGGACCGGTCGACCGGTAGCTCTGACAGAGCCCAACGGTCAGATTTTTCTGGCCTCTATAAAGGGGGTTTTGTCATTGTTTGAAGCTAAGATTTTGAGGACTTCTTGAGCCAGTTTTTCTAAGTGATTTCAGAAGTTTTCTCCACAAAATAGAGAGCAAATACTTCCCATCTTAAAGGGAGTTTTTATCAAGAGAGTGTAAAAAGTGATTCTTTGAGTATTCCTCCATAGCTTTCTTTCCTTGCTTTCTCACACAAACACTTGAGCATCCATTGAGCTATTCATCCTATAGGAGAGTGTTGTAGTGAGAGTTTTTTGTAAGGTGATCAAAGTGTTGTGATCACCAAAGAGATTTTACTTTGTACCTTGAGGAGACGGGCAAGTGTGCTCGTTGTGGTGTGGAGTTCGGGTGTGAACTCTTGTGGTGATTTGAGGTGCGGCCTCGACGAGCCGGTGGGCTTGTGGTGTGTAAGGGACTAGAGAGTCCGAGGGCTTGTAGGTGTTGCGGCACCGAGGAGAGATCCGGTGGGATCTTGCATAGTGGAAATCCTTCGTGTGTCGAAGGCGGGGATGTAGAGCAAGTGTGCTCGAACCTCGAAACAAACCCTTTGTGTTTGCGATTGCTCACTCTTGCTCTCTTTCTCTTTTTGTCTCTATTTTATATCTTGCATTCAATTTATTGTGTTCATCTTATATATGCATGATATATTCCCTTGTGCTCATAATTGATATACATACTTGCTTGGGATTGTTGTTAACACTAGTATTCAACCAAGAGAGCCAACGCGGCACCTCAACCCATTCAAGGGGAATCTAGAGGAGCTTGTCCAGAGCCTCGCAAGGGGAATTCGGCAACACTCTTGTGTTATACATAAGTGTTGAATTAAAAGAAGTTTTATTTGGTCATCTTAGTTTTAATTCCGCATTATTTGTTCATAAGTGACCATTAGATTAGCCATCACCTATTCACCCCCCCTCTAGGTGATCTTACAGATTCATGTTTAAGAATTCAAGACTTATGTTTAATTACAATTGGTATTTCCAAAATTTTGTTTAAAGAAAATATTCAAAGTTTTGATTTGTATTTCCTATATGCAAGGAGAGCTTAACATCTCTCTTACATATAGATTCATGTTGAGTATATTATAAATTGAGGAGCTTGACAACTCTTCTTTATATGATATACGTGTGTAGGGGGAGCTTCACATCTCCTCTTATGCATTACATAATATGTGTTATGTGAATTGGGGCTTGTCATCCCTTCTTCATGTAATGCATATGTGTAGGGAAGCTAACTTAGCGTCTTCCTCTTCATGAATGTATATAGCATATAACATATATGATTCTTGTTTATTGGTATCAAGATGCTTCATTGACATATTTTTTATTGATATCATGTTTGTAGTCACCCCTTATTGATTTGTTTTTTGTTTTAGACAAAAAGGGGGAAAACATTGTTTTATTGTTTTGATTGACTTAAAAAGGGGAGAAAGATTTTTACCCCTCATTTTATCTAAGGTTTTGATTGTTTACCCCTTTGTTGATGATTGACAAAAAGGGGGAGAAAGATTTATGAAGTTTTATATGCATGCTTATGTTTATGCATATATTATGTTTTAATCTCAAGAATATTAAGTTTAATTGATTTATAGAGTTTGCTTTGTAATTGGTATCTAGAGCTTATTTTGTTTTGAATATTCCATTTGATATCTAGAACCATTTATTGTTTATGCATATGCATGTTTCATGTTTAATATTCATTGCATATATTTATTGTTTATCCCTATGCATGAGTTAAGGGGGAGCTTCCTTGAAGCTTATCTTTAATCCATGCATATATAACTCCATGAGTTTTGTCATCATCAAAAAGGGGGAGATTGTTGGCCCAATGGCCTTCCACTCTAGTTTTGATGATGATCAACACTCATGTAGTTATGTTTACTAATATTCTTGTGTTTCTAAGTTTCAGATCATTAACAGGATATTAGGTTGGTGATTAGCTTCAACAAGATGATTAGAAGCTATTCATGATGATTCCGGTGCCAAAGCTTAAAGATCATACCTTTGCACTTGGAGAATCACGGAGTTTTGGAGCAAGTCTACTTGAAGATGAAGATCGTCAAGAAGACTTAGGTATCTAGTTTAGAGTTTGTGTTTTAGATCCATATTTGTAAAGCTTAGTTTAGTTGATATGCTCAAGTGCACAAACACACACGTTTTATGTTTTGATATTTGGTTTCCATGAATAGTTTGATCAAAACAAGTTTCAAGATTTATATGTATAGTAGATGTTTTCTATTTATACATACATGCTTAACTTATAGACAAACTTATTTTGACTATCCTATTCATGTTTTGGAAAAATCTAGTATGATAAAATACAAGTTTTGTTTATGATAAAAATACAAGAGTTGGTTTTTGGTATTTCTATCATGCATATCCTTTAAACCAAAACCTTGTTATATGCTAGATATAAAAAACATAGATATTTCATTATGATTGTGTAGTGGATCATATCCATACACACTAAGCTTTAATAAGTTCAAAATATCTTGTTTTTGTATTTTGTGAAGTTATGAAAAAACAAGTTTTAGAAAAACATATTTTTAGAAAAACAGTTTTTATTGTGATTAAAACTATTTAGTGGATTTACTGTGAATTTATGGGATTTTTATTGAGTGAAAAGACCTATTTTCAAATCCCGTATCTGTGCAGTTCTGCACTGTGCCTGCCAGGCCAGTTCGGTCGACCGGACCGGTCGACCGCACCAAGTGGCCGGTCGACCGGGTCGGTCGACCGATGTGCACAGACGTGCACGCTGGCTACACATTGTAGTCGGTCGACCGGACCGGTCGACCGAGTTGAGAGTTCAACTCTCAGGATGTTTCGGTCGACCGGGCCGGTCGACAAGCTAGTGCCCAACGGTCACTTTTCTGACCGTTGGCGGTCGACCGGGCCGGTCGACCGGCAGTCTGTCAGGCTGCCACATCAGCCTAACGGCTAGTTTTTCCTAGGGGCTATATATACCCCATTTCTCCATTGTTTGGCTAAGATTTTTAGAGCTAAAAATTCCAGACTTTCTCTAGTGTTTAAAAGAGTTTTTAAAAGGGTTTTAAGCCAAAAAGATTTCATCTTATTTGTTTTTGGGTTTTTGGAAAATCAAAGAAAACTAGGTTTTGGGATTTGATTTGATCTTTTATTTCTATCATATACAAGAGATTTCCCAAGTAGTTTTTATTTGTTGCTTGTTTCCAAAAACACTTAGTTTTCACACTTGAGCCATATCTTCTATCCTAAACTATTAGGATCTTGTTTTTGTGGAAAAAGAAAGAAAGATAGAGTTTTGAGGTTGTTGTTTGTAACCTCTAAGTTGTAACCCTTATTCTTGTTGTATCCCTCTTAGGTAGAGGTGATCGGGTGATTGGTTTGTATCCCTCAAGTGTGAGGTGATTGAGATTGGTTGTGAGCCTCTTTGGTAGAGGTGTTGTTGTTGGTTGTTGTTGGCCTCGGTGGAGGTTGTATTGAGAGAGGAGTTAGGTACTCCTAGAGTTGTAAGAAATCCTCTTTGGTAGAGGTTCCCTCGGTGGGAGTTGAGCTAGTGGAAATCCTACACGGTGGTGTAGGCGGGATGTAGAGCAAGGTGCTCGAACCTCGAAACAAATCTTGGTGTTTGCGTTTTGATCCATTGTCTCTCTAACTCTCTCTCTTATATTTGTGCAAAGCATCATATTCATATCATATCATATTTGCTTGTGTTGTGCATATTTCATATTGCCTTGCATTTATTCATATTGCTATTCATTCTTATATGCTTGGCTTGATTGTGTGTATTTTATATTGCTTGGATTGCTTGTGTGTGTGTGCCTAACTTATACTCATCCAACAAGAGCTTCACATAGCGCCTCAACCCTTATCAAGGGAAATCAAGAGGAGTTTAGTCCAGAGCCTCGCAAGAGGAATTCAGCTACACTTGTTGTATTGTATTAGTTTGTGCATAATTTGCATTAGCTTCCGCATTTAGCGCACTTAGTTTGAATTGAGTTTCTTAGATTAGCAATTACACATATTCACCCCCCCTCTAGGTGTTTTTCAGAATCTTCTAGATTTTCTATTGATCCGATACCTTTAGCTTCTACTGTATATATTCCTCCAACTGATCTTTTGGTACAGTCCCTGCTGCTATTATACCGACCCCACCTCTAGACCATGAGGATCCCCCAGTTATTACGACGCCACCATCACCTCTGACACCACCACTCCCAACACCACCCCTGCCTTTACTTCACCACCACCACCACCACCTCTCCATCACTCAGAGCGCCCCACAAACCACCTATCCGTCTTACCCCTGGTTGTACAAGTCCTCTTGACCAGTTGGCTTTGTTAGTACTATATCCTTTATAAAGTACACCTAGAGGGGGTGAATAGGTGTAGTGCTGATCTAAGAGACAAATGATGCAGAATTAAAAACTAAATGCTAAACACACACTATATATAACTAAGAGTGAGTCCAAATTTCCCGTGAAGGGCTCTGCAACTACTCCTCACGATTCCTCTAAATTATGAGTTGAGGTGCTTTAATAGTTCTCTTAGTTCAATATAAGTCTAGGCACATAAACTTTATCAAGCATATGAATATAAGTAAGTAAAGCAATGTAAGATAAGAGAGACAGTTGAGAGAAAGTAGATCAAAAGTAAACACAGGGATATGTTTCAAGGTTCGAGCCACTGCTCTACATCCCCGCCTTCACACAAAAGAATTTTCACTATGTCCACACAGGACCTTCTACAAAGGAACCTCCACTAAGGAATTATAACAATACAAACTTGGAGTACACAACTCCAACTCTCACACCTCTACACAAGAGGGAGAAACAATCACCTCTACACAAGAGGGAGCACAAAACAAAGGAAAAGATTACAACTTGGTGATCCTATGATCACAAACAACACATGGTGATCTTAAAAGACCACAAACAAATTTTCTCACAAAATAAGATCCTAAAGATAGATTTGAGTTGATAGCTCAAGTATGTAAGAAAACAAAGTATTTTGGAAAAGAAACAATAAAGAAAACACTTGAAAAAAACATGATAGATATGTAAAATGAAGAACAAAACAAATTTCTCCAAAAGATTGTTTTTTTATTTTCCAAAAACTTTGAAGCAATAAAGATAAAAAAATTTTGGCACAAAAACTTTTTTTAAAAACTTGTTGAAAACACTAGAGAAGTAGAGAATTTTTGCTCTTGGAAATCTTGTTGAAAACAGGTCTCAAAGACCCATATTTATAGGGGTATGAAAATATAGTCGTTGGGGTCCAGAACCAGGCAAGAATTGTTGGTCCAAAGGCCTTCCACCCTAGTTTTGATGATGATCAACTCATGTAGTTATGTTTACTAATGATCTTGTGTTTAATTAGTGACAGATTTATTATCAAGATCTTAGTAGGTGCATAACTCAACAAAGGATAAAATGTCAAGATTTGGAGCTAGCACGGTGTGATCCAAGGAGCTTTTGGATCAAGCTTGGACCAAGTCAAGAAGATGAGAAGACTTCAAGGGAAGACTTCACGATCAAGACTTGTGTCTAAGTATAAGATTTTAGTTTGTTTTAGTTAAAATGTAAAGGATAGATAGTTGGTGGATTGCTCAAGTAGATATCACACGCACTCTTGAATTTGTTGTCTTTTCATAAAAGAATTTTCAGTTTAGAAAAGACTTTCATTTTGGAAAAATACTATTTGTTTTTGAAATTTCTTATATGCATATCTTTTATCCAAAACCATATTTAGAGCTTAATGCCAAAAACATAGATATTTCATCTTGATTGTGTACTGGATCATATCCATACACACTATGCCTTAAAATGAATTATAATATCTTGTTTTTGTATTTGAAGATGTTTTGGAAAAACAGAGTTTAGAAAACATGTTTTGAAAAATACAGTTTTTATCATGAGCCAAATATTTTCAAGTTACAAAAATAGTCCAATCTTTTATAACATGCCTTGATTTTGTGCAAGCATGTTTGTATATCAAAGTATATTGGTTAAAACTATTTTTGTAGATTTTAAGTATTTTATGGGATTTTATTTGAGCCAAAAAGACAAACATTTTAATCCCAGAAAATTGTTTCAGCTTCAGATAAGTCGACTTACTACCTTATAGTCGACTATCATTGAAGTCGGTCGACCGACGTGCACAGACGTGCACGCCTTTGTGCACTGGAGGACGGCCGACCGTGCCGGTCGACCGCTCCAGAGAGCTCTGCTCTCTGGAAAGTTCGGCCGACCGTACGGGTCAACCGACAGAGAGTTCGACTCTCTGCTCCAGTGGCTCGGTCAACCCGGGCGGTCGACCGTGGCTCCAACGGTCGGATTTCTGACCGTTGGCGGTCGACCGTACGGGTAGACCGGCAGCTCTGACAGAGCCCCAACGGCTAGTTTTCCAGACTTTATATAAAGGGTCATTTGGGGCTGTTTTCTTCAAGATTTGGAGATAGTTTTAGAGCCAGTTTTTCTCACTCTTTTCAGAAGTTTTTCTCCACAAAATAGAGAGCAAATATTTCCTATCAAAAGGGAAGTTTTATCAAGAGGGTTAAAAAGAGAATTTCTTGAGTTTTCCTCCACCATTCTCTTCCTTGTTTTTCTCACACAAACACTTGAGCATCTATTGATTATTCATTCCATAGGAGTGTTGTAGTGAGAGTGCTTCAGGTGATCAAAGTGTTGTGATCACCAAAGATCTTCTCCTTGTTCTTTGAGGAGGCGGGCAAGTGTGCTCGCGGTAGTTTAGAGTTCTTGTGTGATCTCGGTGGTTTGAGGTGCGGCCTCGGCGAGCTAGTGAGCTTGCGTGTATACGGGACTAGGGAGTCCGAGGGCTTGTAGGTGTTGCGGCACCGAGGAGAGATCCATTGGGATCTTGCATAGTGAAAATCATTCGTGTGTCGAAGGCGGGGATGTAGAGCAAGTGTGCTCGAATCTCGAAACTATCCCTTGTGTTTGCAATTGCCTTTTTTCTCTCTCTCCCTTACTTGTTTATATCTTGCATTTTTTATTGTTCATCTTTATATGCATGATATACTTGTGTGCTTAAATTGTTATACTTGCTTGGGTTGTTTGCTAACACTTGTATTTAACCAAGAGAGCCAACGCGGCACCTCAACCCATTCAAGGGAAATCTAGAGGAGTTTGTCCAGAGCCCTTCACGGGGAATTCGGCAACATTCTTGTGTTATACGTGGTGTTTAGTGTAAAAGTTTTAATTAGGTCATAATTGTTTTTAGCTTCCGCATCATTCATCATTAAGTGACCATTAGATTAGCCATCACCTATTCACCCCCCTCTAGGTGAACCTACAATTGGTATCAGAGCTTGGTACTCTGATTTGGGTCTTACAACCTAGAGTTAAAGATCCTCATTTTTAGGCTAATCACAATATTTTGTACACACACCATGGAGTTCATATCACCACCCACTTTTGACATTCTTAACATCCAAATTTGGAAGGTTAAGATGTCATTGTACCTCAAGGCCTTAGGCATTCATGTTTATCTTGCTACAATTAAAGATTCTTATATTAATGATAGCAAGTACATTGAGGCTAATGCAAAAGCCCTAAATGCTTTGAAGAGTACCCTAAATGATGATTACTTATTTAGGGTTGCTAACATTGACTCGGCTTTTGTAGCTTGGAACATCATCACCTCCCTTGACGAAAAGGATCTATTTTATGCCGGGAGCGATTCGGATGTTGGAAGCGACACCTCCAACAAGTGCTATATGGTCCAAGGGGATAACCCCCTTGAGGTAAACTCCGAATCCGATGATGAAGACATGTCATATGATGAGCTTACTACCATTTGTCATCTTGTGCTTGAAAAATATGACATGCTTAAAAAGAAGAATAATAATTTGAAAAAGAACATTGCTTGCATGTATAAAGAACATGATTCATTTAGAAGTAACATTGCATGTTTAGAAAAAGATAACAAAAATTTGAAAAAGAATTTTGATTGCATGCTTAAAGAAAAAGATTCATTAGCAAACAAGATTGCATGCTTAGAAAAAGAAAAAGAAGGTTTGAAAGATGAAAATGTTTCCTTGATGACCAAATTAAATAATCTTTGTGAAGGAAACACTATTTGAAAAATAAAGTTGATTTGGTGGAAAAACAAATGGAAGTTGTTTTTCAAGAAAATAAGACTTTGAAAAGAAAGATTTGTGAAAAAGAAAAAGAATTTGTTTCGAAAAAGAAAAAGAAAAATGATCATATATCTCACCATGCTTTACATGCCACCACTAGTGAGATTAATGTTTTGAAAGACAAAATTAATGATTTGAGTTCAACCTTGAACTCTTGTGCATTCAACCACACTAGATTGGAGTCTATGTTTTTAAAGAAACAAACTCCATCCATTCATGCACATCATCATGCTTATGTTGCACATCATGATCATTCACACACACATAAGCATACTAAGGTGTACGTATGTACACATTGTGGCCGCAAAGGCCATTTAGCAAAATTTTGTTATGACAAGTTGCATTATTTTAATTTTGCTAAAAAAAAATGCTTGGGTGCCTTACAACAAGACTAACCCCAAAGGACCCAAGAAAATATGGGTACCAAAATCCCCACCTTTTGCTTTTGATGTAGGTGAGGGCTCTCACAAGAAGTGAGAGAATTGGTGCCTTGGTGGTGGATGCAATGGACTCTATGGGCACATCTTAGACGCATCACTATCAAGGAAGCTTGGTGGGACAACCACCATATTTGGAGCTTTAGAATTGGTAACAATCTCTAAACTCCTACTTTTTATGTACATGCTTTTAATTCATATATCATATAGTATATTCATATTTTTGTGTGCTTCTTGTGGTATTTACATGCTTAGATGTAGAATGTGTCAAACTTGCATTTATACATATATGAATAGTGAACTACAATTGACTCATATATATTTGAACTTCATTCTCATTTGTATCCACTATATGCATATGTATAGACTAGTTTTGATGATTCTCTTTTATACATGTTTTGCCTATTTTTATACTTTACTTCATGTATATGTATTTTTAATTCAAATCTAATAAATATACATGTATACCCGTGAGTCTCTTACTTTCGTGCAAATACATTTAATACTCTTTTATATTTGGGATATGTATGTGTATTGTTAGGATTGGATAAATCATACATATACCTTGAAGTTTATTTTAAGATGAAAAATAAAAATTTTCATGATTATTTTTTTTTAATAAAATAAAAAAAATTTCATGTCTTGTCTAAAAGTGAGATTCATGTTTGATTGAGCTTCATTGTCTATTTTCATGAAAATGTCATTTACATAACCTTTGAACACTCATCTTTTATTTTCAAGATAATTTGAGTTTTATGGACTATGAGTGCTTGAATTTTTATGTACTTAGTATGATTCATGAAATACATATGATTTCATATTTTTGAAGGATCTTTAACTAGTTTTCCAAAAATTATTTTAACTAGTTAATTGTTCTTCATTTGGTAGAGTTTTTCAAACAATGCTATAATATTTTCAAATCTAATTTTTGAAAACCCCAACCATCAATGGGAGGATGGATGGGCGATTATGCCTTGTATGCTTCATTGAAAATCTTCTATCTTGAGCGTATGAGTTGGGTGGTAGTTATATGAGATATACATTTGATCTTATTGTTATTTCAATTGGTATCATTGAAATTCTTTCAATTGGTATTAAATTGATATTTTTGTATATACTCATATTTTGTTTTCTTATATATGTATGTATCAATGTCAATTGGTATACTCATTTCATACATATATATATGTCTTTCATGTGCTTAACTTACAATTGGTTTCACATTTTTAAAAGCACAAAGTTTATGATGAAAAATAAAAATTTTTGATCATTATGTTTACTATTGGTATCAATATGTTTCAACTTCATATTTGTTAAATGTCAATTGGTATCAATATGATTTACAAAAATGATTATTTCAATTTGGTATCTTAAAATTTGTTTGTTTTACTAAAGCTCTGATACCTTTAAAAATTTTGTTTAAGAAAAATTAAAAAAAATATTTGTTGATTTGTATTTCTTATATGCAAGGAGAGCTTAACATCTCTTCTACATATAGATTCATGTTGAGTGTATTGTGTATTGAAGAGCTTGACAACTTTTCTTTATATGGTACACGTGTGTAGGGGGAGCTTCACATCTCCTCTTATGCATTACATAATATGTGTTATGTGAATTGGGGCTTGTCATCCCTTCTTTATGTAATGCATATGTGTAGGGAAGCTAACTTAGCGTCTTCCTCTTCATGAATATATATCGCATATAACCCTTTATTGATATGTTTGACCCCTTATTGATCTTTTTGTTTATGACAAAAGGGGGGAGAAAAATTTGATGATTTTGTTTTACCTTAAACCCTTTGTTGATGATTGACAAAAAGGGGGAGAGGTATTTGCTATATATGCATGTTTTTATAAAAGAATTATGTTTATGCATATATGTTTGTTTTGAAAATAGGAGAAAAAGAATTTGATATGTTTTATCTCCATACATTTGCATACATATTTATGAGCTTCATTGCCATATCTTATTATTTATGTCTATGCATGAGTTAAGGGGGAGCTTCTTTGAAGCTTTACTTTAATCCATGCATATATAACTTCATGAGTTTTATCATCATCAAAAAGGGGGAGATTGTTGGCCCAAAGACCTTCCACCCTAGTTTTGATGATGATCAACTCATGTAGTTATGTTTACTAATGATCTTGTGTTTAATTAGTGACAGATTCATTATCAAGATCTTAGTAGGTGCATAGCTCAACAAAGGATAAAATGTCAAGATTTGGAGCTAGCACGGTGTGATCCAAGGAGCTTTTGGATCAAGCTTGGACCAAGTCAAGAAAATGAGAAGACTTCAAGGGAAGACTTCAAGATCAAGACTTTGTGTCTAGGTATAAGATTTTAGTTTGTTTTAGTTAAAATATAAAGGATAGATAGTTGGTGGATTGCTCAAGTAGATATCACACACACACTCTTGAATTTGTTGTCTTTTCATAAAAGAATTTTCAGTTTAGAAAAGACTTTCATTTTGGAAAATACTATTGGGTTTTGGAATTTCTTATATGCATATCTTTTATCCAAAATCATATTTAGAGCTTAATGCCAAAACATAGATATTTCATCTTGGTTGTGTAGTGGATCATATCCATACACACTATGCCTTAAAAATGAATTATAATATCTTGTTTTTATTTGAAGATGTTTTGGAAAAACAAAGTTTAGAAAACATGTTTTGGAAAATACAGTTTTTATCATGAGCCAAATATTTTCAAGTTACAAAAATAGTCCAATCTTTTATAACATGCCTTGATTTTGTGCAAGCATGTTTGTATATCAAAGTATATTGGTTAAAACTATTTTGTAGATTTTTAAGTATTTTATGGGATTTTATTTGAGCTAAAAAGACAAACTTTTTAATCCCAGAAAATTGTTTCAGGCTTCAGATAAGTCGACTTACTACCTTTATAGTCGACTATCACTGAAGTCGGTCGACCGGTTGGGTCGACCGACATGCACAGCGTGCACGCCTTTGTGCACTGGAGGACGGCTGACCGTGCCGGTCGACCGCTCCAGAGAGCTCTGCTCTCTGGAAAGTTCGGCTGACCGTACGGCTCGACCGACAGAGAGTTCGACTCTCTGCTCCAGTGGCTCGGTCGACCCGGGCGGCGTCCGTGACTCCAACGGTCGGATTTCTGACCGTTGGCGGCCGACCGTACGGGTCGACCGGCAGCTCTGACAGAGCCCCAACGGCTAGTTTTCCAGACTCTATATAAGTTCATTTGGGGGCTGTTTTCTTCAAGATTTGGAGATAGTTTTAGAGCAGTTTTTCCCACTCTTTTCAGAAGTTTTTCTCCACAAAATAGAGAGCAAATATTTCCTATCAAAAGGGAAGTTTTATCAAGAGTGTTAAAAAGAGAATTTCTTGAGTTTTCCTCCACCATTCTCTTCCTTGTTTTTCTCACACAAACACTTGAGCATCCATTGATTATTCATTCCATAGGAGTGTTGTAGTGAGAGTGCTTCAGGTGATCAAAGTGTTGTGATCACCAAAGATCTTTTCCTTGTTCTTTGAGGAGGCGGGCAAGTGTGCTCGCGGTGGTTTAGAGTTCTTGTGAAAACTCGGTGGTTTGAGGTGCGGCCTCGGCGAGCTAGTGAGCTTGCGTGTGTACGGGACTAGGAGTCCGAGGGCTTGTAGGTGTTGCGGCACCGAGGAGAGATCCATTGGGATCTTATATAGTGGAAATCCTTCGTGTGTCGAAGGCGGGGATGTAGAGCAAGTGTGCTCGAACCTTGAAACTATCCCTTGTGTTTGCGATTGCCTTTTTTCTCTCTCTCTCTCCCTTACTTGTTTATATCTTGCATTCTTTATTGTTCATCTTTATATGCATGATATACTTGTGTGCTTAAATTGTTATACTTGCTTGGGTTGTTTGCTAACACTTGTATTTAACCAAGAGAGCCAACGCGGCACCTCAACCCATTCAAGGGGAATCTAGAGGAGTTTGTTCAAAGCCCTTCACGGGAATTCGGCAACACTCTTGTGTTATACGTGGTGTTTAGTGTAAAGTTTTAATTAGGTCATAATTGTTTTTAGCTTCCGCATCATTCATCATTAAGTGACCATTAGATTAGCCATCACCTATTCACCCCCCTCTAGGTGAACCTTCAAGAATGGCCTGTCGATCGACCGCCTGGTTGACCGGCCAACGGTTAGATTTCTAATCGTTAGGGTTGCAGGTCGACTGCTCGGTCGACCGCCCCTAAGGTTAAGCCTATTGGTTGACCGCCCGGTCGACCGTGGCCAAAACCAGAGAGCAGGCCTCTCTGGTCGGTTGATTGCCCGGTCGACCGGGGCCAGATCGAGAGCAATTCTCTAGATCGGTCGACCGCCCAAGGCCTATGGCTTGTGCACGTTCTGTGCACATCGGTCGATCGCTCGATTGACCGAGCCCTGGTTCGGTTGACCGAGCCCTGGTTCGGTTGATCGCTCGGTCGACCGTAAGCAACCCAAGAAAAGGAATTTAAGGATGAAATATTTGGTCTTTAAAACACCTATAAATTCCTATAAAACTCCATAAATTCCACAAAAATAAGTTCATGTAAATATTTGAAACAAAAATATGTGTGATCAAAATTCAACACATATTACAAACTATTTGAACTATTTTTTAAGTATAAAAATTAAGTCTTAAACAAAAAATCGTATTTTTCAAAAACCAAACTTCTATAGAAAAATACGATTTTTCTATAAACTTGTATAGATACAAAACATGATATTAGAAGCACATTTGAAGCATGGTGTGTATGGATAGAATCCAATAAACATGTAAATAATATATCTATGTTTTTATAATAAATTCAAAACTTAAAAACATGAACTAGAATCATCAAAATAAGTTTTCTAAACAAATGAAGCATAGATGTATATGAATGAAATCCAATATACATTAAACCTTGTAAACTTCTTCGGTGAACTCTATTCATGAAACAATAAGATGTATACTTGAAAATCCAAAACGGTTAAACTGAAACCAAACTATAAAACTTTTGAACTTGTGTGTGTATAATTGAGCATATCAAAACTAAACTATCCTTACACAAGATCTAAATTAAAACAAACCTAAATCAAATTCTTCTTATCGATCTTCTTCTCCAAGATGACTCGATCCAAATACGATCTATAGAGCTTGACTCCATCCGTGTACTAGATGCGATCTTGAAGTACAAGCTCTTGAATCAACACGTGCTAGTTTCAAAACTCGACTTTAAATCCTTTGTTGGAGCTAAATGCTTACTAAGATCTTGATTAATATTTGAAACTATATAAACACAAGATCATTTGTAACTTAACATAAGTTAGTCATCATAAAAACTAAGTGAAAAGTCTTTGGGCTAACAATCACCCCCTTTTTGATGATGACAAAACTTATGAGGTTATATATACATAGATTAAAGATAAGCTTCATAGAAGCTTCCCTTAACTCATGCATAACAATTAAACATATAGATATGCAATGTAAACTCATATACCAATAAACAATAATAAAAAAATGCAGTGGAATCATAAAAACACATGCATATGAATATGCATAGAACATATATATGCATAAACACAATCAAACATGCATATATAAACATTACATTTCTCTCTCTCTTTTGTCACTCATCAACAAAGCGGTGAGGAAAATCAAACAATACCAAAAAAATATATTTTTATTCCAGTAAAAACTGTCAATTGAAATAAACCAATTGAAAGGAAACACAAAATCTTTTTACCAATTGATACCAATAGAAAGACATGATACCAATTGAAAATAAATTTTAAACTAATTATTTTAGGTAAATACGAAATTATTTTGCGATATAGATACCAATTTGAAAATAATACCAATTGAAGGTTATTGATACCAATATTGAAAAAATTAACATTTTCCAAAACAAAATATTTTTCTTCATAAAGTAGGAGGAAGATACCAATTGAAAATAAAACCAATTGAAAGATAAATTAAGAATTTTTCTCTCTTTATGAATACCAATAAAACTAATATATAAGCTTGTAAAGTTACCAATTATCATTAAGAACATGAATCAAGCTTAGCTTAAAATAATTTGTGCTAAAAAGTATATGTATGAACATAATTTTTTTAATTTAGCACAAAAATCATATATATGTATGTATGATCAGAACAATATAATATCAATTGAGATATGATGCATACATATATAGAAAACATGTATGAGTATACAAAAATGAAATATCATTGAAATCAATGTATAACTTATAACTACCATCCTATCATGCACATGTTTAAAAGATATTTTCATTTAAGAGCATACAAGGTATGGTCGCCCAACCACCCTTAAATGGTAGGAGTTTTCAAAGATATGATTTGAAAATATTTTAACATAGTTTGAAAACTCTACCAATTGAAGAATACAAAACTAGTTTTAAGATAATTTGAAAACTAGTACTAAATCCTTCAAGTAAGGAATAAAAACAAAAATTTATCCCACGAAAACATGCTAAATACACAAAATTGACACTCAAGGAGCTATGAAGCATAAAAATTCTCATGAATCTAAAATCATGAGTAAACAAGATATAGAGAGTGCACAAATATTATGTAAAAAAATATATACATGGAGATAGGGTAATGAAGCTTAATAAAAAATTCCTTATTCCAAAACCTGAAAATCATCAAACATGAAAAATTCTATTTTTATCAAAAACTAAACAAACTTCAAGGTATTTGTATGTTTTGTGAAAACTAAAGTTTGCATATTTATCCCAAATATAAATTGAGTCTAAAAGAGTATATGGCATGTAAAGCAAGTGACTTTAGGATAGACATGTATATCTAATAATTTTGATAAAATTAATATATACATGAAGCTAAACACGAAAACATGTACAAAAATAGGGAATATAAGTGAAGATGCAAGAATCATCAAAATAAGGTTATACAAATACATGTAATGAGTACAAATGAGTAATGAAGCACTCAAACATAATAATCAAGTGTAGCTTACTACTTGTACAAGTATAAACACAAGTTTAATAATAGTTACATCTAAATATGTAATCAAAATATGAACCACAAAATATCAAAAACAAAAGTAATTATTAGAGTAAATGCATGTGTTATTAGAACTAGGGTATACACAATAGCTAAATAATAATTGAGAACATAAAAATATAATCCATATAAGTATGGGTGTATCTCAAATACTATACATGTATATTACAAGTCTAATAAATATGCATTTGAAAAACATGACATGCTAAAATCATCAATTTGAAAGCATGTAAACATAAATAAGAAGTTAGAGATAGTTACCAAAACCAATGAACTAGTTTTTAGGTCTTCAAACCATGGTGGTCCTCCCACCAAACTTCCTTAAAAGTGATACATACAAAATTATGACCATTTAGCTTGGAAACACATCCACCATCAAGGTACCAATACTCTCACGTTGTGTGAGAGCCTACACCTACATCAAATATAATAGGGGTGGATCTTAGTACCCAAATTTCTTGAGTCCATGGGGGTTAGTACCTTTCCTAACCCAAATATGTTTACTTGCAAATTTAACATTTATCCTATCATAATAAAATTTTGCAAGGTGGCCCTTACGATCACAATGTGTACAAGTGTACACTCTAACATATAAGGTGTCATGTATTTGAACATGAGAAGCATGTGTATGCCGTGGGGGTATGCATACATATATAGAGCATGTTTCTTGCGAAATATGGATTCTAATCTCTTGTGATGCATAGCACATTGGCTCAAAGTCGAGCCCAAACAATTTACACTCTTCTTCAAAGTACAAATATCATTTTCAATAATTGAAGAAGAAGTGGAGCATGCAATAGAAACACAAGAAGATGAAGCTATAGTAGCATGACAAACATGACAATCAAAATTATTTTTCAAAGAAAATTTTCTTTTAAAACCAAATCTAATTCTTTTGAAATCAAAGAAATTTTGTTTTCTAAAGAATCATTCTTTTTTAAAACAAATTTAAGTTTTAAAGATAAAACCTTATTATTCTCATACAACATCAAAATCATTTTGATTCTTTAAAATTTCATTTTCTCTTAAAACAAGATCAAGTGGGATTTCAAGGAATCTCTTTCACTTGAAATCTCAACCCTCTCTTACAAAACCAAATCAAGTTTAGAAAACAAAGTCTTATTTTTTCTTTTTAAATCAGAACTATTATTTTTAAAAGCTTTGTACTTTTTCAACAAGTTTTCACAAAACATGAAAAGCTCTTCATTTAGAGCATGGACATCTATACTACTATCAAGGTTATCGGAAGAGCTAGCACAATCAAGATGAGATTCTAAAGTTACCTCAAGGGAGTCATTTTCTTGGACATGAAGAAAGCTTGGTCGGACTCATCTCCAATGGGAAATTAAAGAAAGATGTTTTGCTTAATGTGTGCTTAAGTGCCTATATGGCTTGTGCATTAGCCTCAATGTACTTGTCATTACTAAAATAGAATTTTTTAGTAGTGGCAAGACAAACATGCAAAACCTAGGGCTTTTAAACATGAACTCATTTTAAATTTTCACATATCTTTGTTGGAAACATCATACATGGGTGGAGCAAGAAAATTCATAAGTATGTATAAATATGTGTGCAAAGCAAATCTAGATTAGCAAACAAAGGATCACATACCTAAGTGGTTAAACTGAATATCAGGAGCGCTCTGATACAATTGAAAATACATTTAGAGGGGGGTGAATAGGTGTAGTCTTAATCTAAGACAAATAATGCGGAATTAAAACTAAATGCTAAACACACACTATGTGTAATCAAGAGTGAGTCTGAATCCCGTGAAGGGTTCTGAAAACTACTCCTCGTGATTCTTCTGAATTATGAGTTGAGGTGCTTTAATAGCTCTCTTGGTTCAATACAAGTGTGGGCACACAAACTATATCAAGCATAAGAAATAAGCAAGTAAAGCAATGCAAGATGTAAGAGAGAGAGTTAAGAGAAAGTAGATCAACACAAACACAGGGATATGTTCGAGCTTCGAGCCACTGCTTACGTCCTCGCTTTCACACAGAAGGATTTTCACTATGTCCACACAGGACCTTCCATAAAGAGACCTCCACCGAGGAATTACAATAATACAAACTTGGAGTACACAACTCCAACTCTAACACTTCTACACAAGAGGGATCAATAATCACTTTACACAAGAGGGAGCACAAAGTAAAGAAAAGATTACAACTTAGTGATCCTATGATCACAAACAATACTTGGTGATCATGAAAGATCACAAACAAATTTTCTCACAAAATAAGATTCTAAAGATAGATTAGAGATGATAGCTCAAGTATTAAGAAACAAAGTGTTTTGAAAAAGAAACAACAAAGAAAATACTTGAAAAAAACTTCTTGATGGATATGTAAAATGAAGAACAAAACAAATTTCCTAAAGGATTGTTTTCTTTAATTTTTCAATAACTTTAAAACAATAAAAGATAAGAATTTTTGGCGAAAAAACTTCTTTTAAAAACTCGCTGAAAACATTAGAGAAGTAGAGAATTTTTCTATTAGAAATCTTGTTGAAAATAGGCCTCAAAGATCTATATTATCGGGGTCGGAAAATATAGCCGTTGGGATTCAGAACCAGGCTAGAATGGCCTGTCGGTCAGCTGCCCGATCGACTGACTAACGGTCAGATTTTGACCATAGGGGTTGCTGGTTGATCTCTCAGTCGACCGCCCTGAAGGCTAAGCCTATCGATCGACCGCCTCGGTCGACTGTGGCCAAAACCAGAGAGCAGGCCTCTTGGTCGGTCGACCGGCCCAAGATCTATAGGCTTGTGCACATTCTGTGTATATCAGTCAATCGCTCGGTCGACCGAGCTCTGGTTCGGTCGACAGTCAGTCGACTGTGATGGCCAAGAGGCCTTCCACTCTAGTTTTGATGATGATTAACTCATGTTGTTATAGTTTACTAATAATCTTGTGATGTTTAGTTTCAGATACTTAACCAAGATATTAGTAGGTGATTAGCTTCAACAAAGTG
Organism: Agave tequilana; assembly: GCA_038442645.1. Taxonomy (NCBI): domain Eukaryota; kingdom Viridiplantae; phylum Streptophyta; class Magnoliopsida; order Asparagales; family Asparagaceae; genus Agave; species Agave tequilana. The sequence continues at coordinate 66,283 of JAVJIF010009161.1, read as the reverse complement.
TTTTGGAGCTTTCACATGGTGATTCAAGAGCCCGAGCGTCAAAATTCATATCTAGCACTCGTTGGAGTCAAGCTCGGTGGATCACGTTTGGATCGAGTCGACTTGGAGACAGCGCTATACAGAAGACTTCGGCACATAGTTTAGTTTATAGTTTAGATCCATTGTTAAAGATTAGATAGTGTGATATGCTTAAGTTCACAACACACACACTTGTTTCAAGTTTCATGTTTATTGGTTTTCGGTTTAACCGATCTTGGTTTTCATGAATAGATAGAATCAAAACAAGTTTACATGGTTTAATGTGTATTAGATTATTCTATATACATGTATACTTCAACTATTTAAACAAACTTAGTTTGATAGTCTATTTCATGAGTTGGAGTTTTGTATTTTTAACAAAACTTATTTTCGGATTAAAGTCAAAACCAATGATATATATATATCTTATGTATATTGGATTCTATCCATATACTACATGCTTAAATGTTGTTTCAATATCATGTTTTTGTATTTGGATGAGTTTTGGACAAAACGATTTTTCATTTCAAAAATCGAAATTGGGAAATACGGAATTGGTTTTCGGTAAAATTTTCATAACACAAAAAGAGTTCAAAATGTTTGTAACTTGATTTTATTTTTACTCAAACAAGTTTGTATTTCAAAGAGAATATAAGAACTTATTTTTGTGGATTTTTAGAGATTTTATGGGATTTAATAGGATAATAAAAACCCAGTTTTCAAGTCCTGAATTTCAGTCTGCCAGGCTCTGGCGGTCGACCGGATGTGCACAAGACGTGCACAAGGCCATATCAGTTGGCCGGTCGACCGAGTGGTCGACCGACTGAAGGTAACCCACTCTCGGGTTGTCCCGGTCAACCGGGCGGTCGACCGGCCAGAGAGCCGTTGCTCTCTGGTTCTGGGCGCGGTCGATCGGGCGGTCGATCTGAAGGCTCAACGGTCATATTTTTGACCGTTGGCCGGTCGACCAGTCGGTCGACCGGAAGGTCAAAACTGACCTTTCTGCCAGCCAACGAGCAGATTTGTTTGGGGCCTATTTATACCCCATTTGAGATTGATTTTGTTAAGACTTCCAAGAGCAAAATTCTCCCATTCTCTAGTGTTTTATTTCAAGTTTCAAAAAAGAGTTTTAGAGCTTTAAAGATTTAATCTTTATTTTGTTTTAAAGGGTTGAAAAAATCAAAGAAAATTGGATATTTGGGATATTGCTTTTGATCTTCATTTCAATCTTATTCTAGGTTTTTACCAAGTATTTCTCTTTGTGTTTTTGTTTCCAAACTCTTTATTTTTCACACTTGAGCTTATCATTCTATCTTTTCTATAGGATCTTTGTTTTTGTGGGAAAAGAATTGGTTTGTGGTCTTTTGATCATTAAGTTATAAACCCTCCTACTTTGTGTTATCCCTCTTATGTAGAGGTTGATTTTGGAGTGGTGCCTTTGTGCCCTATCCCTCTAGTGAGAGGTTGATTGGTTGTTTGGCTTTGTGCCCATCCCTCAAGTGTGAGGTGATTGATTTATGGTGGCTTTGTGCCTAACCTCTAAGTGTAGAGGTTGTGTTTGTAATTGAGAGAGGAGTTGTGTACTCCCGATTGTGTTGCCCCAAATCCTCAGTGAAGGTTCCCTGTGTGGGAGTCCTGTGTGGACAAGTTAGTGGAAATCCTTCTATGTGAAGGCGGAGACGTAGAGCTGGGTGCTCGAACTTCGAAACAAATCTCGGTGTTTGCGTTTGATCCATTGACTCTAACTCTCTCTTTTATATTGTGCCTTGCATTATTTCATATTGCCCATTCATATATTATATGCTTGGCTTGTTTGTGTGTGCCTCACTTGTGTTTAATCACGAGAGCTTCATATAGCACCTCAACTCTTATTCAGAGGAATCAAGAGGAGTTAGTCCAGAGCCCTTCACCGGGAATTCGGCTACACGTTGGTTATATTAAGTGTGTTGCCATTTTAGTTTTAAATTCCGCATTTTGTTCATTAGATTAGCCGTACACCTATTCACCCCCCCTCTAGGTTTACTTACAGACTGTAGGCAGCCCAAAAAACAGGAATTTAAGGATGAAATATTTGGTGTTTAAAACACCTATAAATTCCTATAAAACTCCATAAATTTCACAAAAATAAGTTCATGTAAATATTTGAAGTACAATAATGTGTGATCAAAATTCAACACATATTACAAAATATTTGAACTATTTTTAAGGTATAAAAATTAAGTCTTAAACTGAAAACCCTTATTTTTCAAAAACCAAATTCTAAGAGAAAATACGGTTTTTCTATAAACTTGTATAGATACAAAAACACGATATTAGAAACATATTTGAAGCATATTGTATATGAATAGAATTCAATACACATATAAATTATATATCTATGTTTTTGACAATAAATCTAAAACTTAAAACCATGAACTAGAATCATCAAAATAAGTTTTTCTAAACAAATGAAGCATAGATGTATATGGATGAAATCCATTATTCATTAAACCATGTAAACTTCTTTTGATGAACTCTATCATGAAACGATAAGATGTATACTTGTAAATCCAAAACGGTTAAATTAAAACAAAACTATAAAACTTTTGAACTTGTGTGTGCGTATACTTGAGCATATCAAAACTTAACTATCCTTATAAAAGATCTAAACTAAAATAAACCTAGACCAAAACCTTTTGTCGATCTTCTTCCCCAACACTACTCGATCCAAACACGATCCATAGAGTTTGACTCCATTTGAGTACTAGATACGATCTTAAAGTCCGAGCTCTTGAATCAACACGTGCTAGCTTCAAAACTCGACTTTGAATCTTTTATTGAAGCTAAATACGTACTAAGATCTTGATCAATATCTGAAATTATAAAAACACAAGATCGTTAGTAACTTAACTTCATAAGTTAGTCATCATCAAAATTAAGGTGAAGAGCCTTTGGGCTAATACTTGTCACCAAAGTTCTAGGCCTTACTTGCCACCATACATGCTACTAGAGAGCCCAGTTATTACTGGGAGGCGGTTCAATACCCCGAGTGGAGAGAGAGGCCATGAAAGAGGAATTTCGGACATTTCAGCAGATTGGTACTTGGAATATTGTTCCTTGTCCAATGGGGGTTACACCTGTGAGCTGCAAATGAATCTTCAAGGTCAAACATCGACCTGATGGTTCCATTGAGCGGCACAAAGCTCGCCTGGTTGCTAGAGGATTATTCAGGAGATAGGATTGACTATGATGAGACTTTTGCACATTTGCTCAGATAACCACAGTTCATACTTACTAGCAGTAGCTGTTATTCGACATTGTCCCTATATCAGATGGATGTGAAGAATGCATTTCTTCACGGCCCATTGACTGAGGATGTATATTTGCAGCCACCCCTAGGTCTTACTATACCTCCAGGTCATATTTGTCATGCTATATATAGTCTCAAACAGGCTCCACAAGCTTGGTTTTAGCAAAGCACGATGGCTAGTTTATCGTAAGCCTTTTATCGTTTGGTTTTTAGCAAAGCACGATGGCTAGTTTTCAGGACAGCCTTCTTGATCACCCACATGATGGTTTCCGGGAGAGTTTTCAGGATCACTCTCTGTTTGTGCAACCTCGCCGTAGGGGCGTGTTCTTCTATATTATATGTTGATGATATGGTAGTTATAGCTGATGACACTGCCGGTATTACTGATACTCAGCGATACCTTCATCGTCAGTTTTATATGAAGGATATTGGTCATCTACAATACTTTTTAGGGTTGGGGATAGCTCAAGCTGAGCAGGCGATTCTTATTTCACAGCAGAAATACATATCTGATATTATTGACGTTGCTGCACTTAAAAACACAAAGATAGCAAATACTCCACTAGAGCTTCATTCAAAGCTCTTTTTTCAGATGGTATACCACTTGCAGATCCTATTAGCTATCGTCAGCTAGTTGGTAAACTTGTATATCTCTATTTGACGGGACCAGATATTGCCCATGTAGTCAGAATTGTTAGTCAGTTTGTATCTGTACCACACTCTGCTCATTATAGTGCTCTAGTTCAGATTCTCAGATACCTCAGAGGCACCATCCAAAGGCCCATCACTCTAGTTTTGGCCCAAAGGCCCATCACTCTAGTTTTGATGATGATTAACTCATGTAGTTATAGTACTAATGATCTTGTGTTTAATTAGTCTCAGATTTGTGATCAAGATTTTAGTAAGTGTTTAGCTTCAACAAAGGATTTAAAGTCAAGTTTTGGAGCTAGCACGGCTTGATTCAAGAGCCTATGCATCAAGACCACATCAAGTACTCAAGAGGAGTCTAGCTCTTTGCATCAAAATTTGAACCAAGTCAAGAAGGAGAAGAAGACTTCAAGTGAAGACTTCAAGAGAAGACTTGAGTCTAGGTTTGTTTTGTTAAGATTTTATTTTTAGATAAAATGTAAAGGATAGAATAGTTGGTGGATTGCTCAAGTCTATCATATACATTCACACACAAGATTTAGATGAGTTTTCATAAAAGGATTTTTATTTGGAAAAATACTAAAGTGTTTTCATTTAGAAAAATACCGGTTTGGTTTTTTTTTTTTTGTATTCAAAATATACATGGCTTTAACCAAAACCATATTTAGTGTTTTATTGTCAAAAACATAGATATTTCATCATTTATGTGTAGTGGATCATATGCATACACACTATGCTTTAAAAGTGTTTAAAATATCTTGTTTTTGTATTTGAAGAAGTTTGAAAAAAATCTATTTGGAAAAATACAGATTTTGTTTTATGCCAAAATTTCTAAGTTACAAAAATAGTTCAAAATGTTTGTAACGTGTCTTGATTTTACTCAAAAATGTTTGTATATCAAAGTATTATACTGAACTTATTTTTGTAGATTTTTAGAGGATTTATGGGATTTTATTTTAAATATAAAACTAAGTTTTAAATCCTGAAAAATTGTTTTCTGGCTTCTGCCGGTCGACCGGGCCGGTCGACCGAGCCAGGAGTCGGTCGACCGACGTGCACAAGCATGCACGCCTTGTTTTGCTGGAGGCCGGTCGACCGACCCAGTCGACCGCCAGAGAGCTTTGCTCTCTGGAAAGCCCTGGTCGACCGGGTCAGTCGACCGGCAGAGAGCTCTGCTCTCTGTTCTAGGCCACGGTCAACGGGCCCGTCGACCGCTGACTCGACGGTCAGAAATCTGACCGTTGGCCGGTCGACCGGGCCGGTCGACCGACAGCCGTCTAGGCTGCAGTTTTGCCCAAACGGTTAGTTTTTAGTTAGCCTATAGAAGGGGCTTTCTTGGACTGTTTTAGACAAGATTTTTGGAGAGTTTTAAGCCTAGTTTTTCCCATCTATTTCAGAAGTTTTCTCCACTAGTTTGAGAGCAAATATTTTCAATTCAAAAGGAAGTTTATCAAGAGTGTTTTCAAAAGTGATTCTTGTGTTTTTCACCACAACATCCATCCGTGTTTTTCTCACAAACACTTGAGATTTCCATTGATATATCCATCCTATAGAAGAGTTGTTGTGAGATTGTTTTTTTAGGTGATCAAAGTGTTGTGATCACCAAAGACTTCATCTTGCTTTGAGGAGGCGGACTTGTGTGTTCGCGGTGTTTCTAGTTCTAGTGAGAGCTCTTTGTAGAGGTGCGGCCTCGACAAGCTTGCGTGCTTGCGGTGTGTTGTTCTTGCGAGAACAAGAGAGGGATTAGAGAGTTCAAGAGTTCTAGTGGGAACTCCTTATAGATATTGCGGCACCGAGTGATTCGGTGGGATCGATCATAGTGAAAATCCTTCAAGTGTTGAAGGCGGGGACGTAGAGCAAGTGTGCTCGAACCTCGAAACAATTCTCCCGTGTGTGCGATTGCTCTCTCTATCTCTTACTTGTCTTTATATCTTGCATGCTCATATTGTCTTTATCTTTATATGCTTGATATATTGTGCTGATATATTGTGCTTGTATTGTTATATGCTTGGGGATTGTATGCTAACACTTGTATTCAACCAAGAGAGCCAAAGCGGCACCTCAACTCTTATCTAGAGGAATCTTGAGGAGTTAGTCCAGAGTCCTTCACGGGGAATCCGGCTACACTTTTGTGTTGTACTTGGTGTTTAGCTTAAGAAGTTTTAGTTTGCATTAATAGTTTTTATTCCGCATTAATTGACCATTAGATTAGCTAGTCACCTATTCACCCCCTCTAGGTGATTACAATTTGTATCAGAGCCAAGTGCTCTTGATTTGGGTATTACAACCTAGAGTTAAAGATCCTCATTGTAGCTAATCACAATATTTATACACACACATGGATTTCATGTCACCTCCCACCTTTGACATTCTTACATCCAAACTTGGAAGGTTAAGATGTCCATGTACCTCAAAGGCCTAGGCATTCATGTTTATCTTACTACCACTAAAGATTCATATGTTAATAATAGCAAGTATATTGAGGCTAACTCAAAAGCCATCCATGCTTTGAAGAGTACCCTAAATAATGATTATTTATGTAGGGTTGCTAAACTTGACTCGACTTTTATAGTATGGAACACCATCATCTCCCTTGGCGAACAAGAACAATACTATACGGGGAGCGACTCGGATGTTAGAAGTGAAGCTTCTAACGTATGCTACATGGTCCAAGGGGATAATCCCTTTGAAGTAAACACCGAATCCGAGCTAGAAGAGGATGTTGATATGTCTTACAATGAACTTGCTTCATTTGTCAACAACTTCTAGAAAAATATGACATAGTTAAAAAGGACAACAAGAAAATGAAAAATAAATTTGATTGCATGTTAAAAGAAAAAGATTCTTTTCAAACTAAATTTGAAAATGTTTCAAAAGAAAATGAAAGTTTGAAAAATAAAAATATTTTCTTGCTTTCTAAATTGAATGATTTGTGTGAAGGAAATAATGCTTTGAAAAATAAAATTGTTTTGGTGGAAAAACAAAAGGAAATTGCTTTGCATGAAAACACTTCTTTGAAAAGAAAAATTGTTGAAAAAGGAAAAGAAAATATTTCTAAAAGAATAAGAAAAATGATTCTCATTCTCATCATGCTTTACATGCTATTATTGATAAAAATGAAGTTATATTTTTGAAAAATAAAATAGATTGTTTGAGCTCAACTTTGAGCAAATGTGCATTTAACCATTCTAGAGTGGAAACCTTGTTTCATAGGAAACAAGCTCCACATGCTCATACACATCACCCACAACATGCATATGCACATTTTGCACGTCATGATCATACTCATTCACATGTGCATAATAGAGTGTACAAGTGTACACATTGCGGCCGTAAAGGCTATTTAGCAAGATTTGTTATGATAAGATAAATTCTTTAAATTTTGCTAATAAGAATGTTTGGGTTCCTTACAATGTTAACCCTCATGGACTCAAAAAAATGGGTACCAAAATCCCCACCTTTTGTATTTAATGTAGGTGCGGGCTCTCACAAAATGTGAGAGAGTTGGTGCCTTGGTGGTGCATGCACATGGACTTGATGGACATATATTTGATGCATCGCTATCAAGGAAGTTTGGTGGGACAACCACAATGTCTTGGAGACTTAGAGTATTGTTTTTTGGTTTGGTAACTATCTCTTAAACTCCTATTTTATTTATATGCTTTTATAATTGATGATTTTTAGCATGTTTTAGTATTTGCTAAAATAAGCATGTTTTTGTTGGCCCAAGAGGTTACACTCTCCATTTGTTTAAAGTTTTGATGATAACAAAACACATAGAAGCTATATGATACTAATAAGTTTGTTCAAGATAAGTTTCAGGTTAGTACCATTTTTGAAGGCCATACTTAGCTATTGCAAGGTTCATGGAGCAAACAAGGCATATGACATAAGAGGGAATGTCCATAGAAGAGAAGGCTCTAGCATGGCATTGCATGACTCAAGACTTCATTTTGGCTCAAGAGACTTCATTAGAATTGTTTTTATTTTTACAGTTTTGTTAAAGAACAGTGAATAGGTTTGAAGCTCAAATTCCTACACACAAGTTTTTGCGCACATGTCATTTCTAAAAATTTCTCTATATATATACAAAATATTTTTAAATATAGTCTTTTACTTATAAACTCATTTTGTGTATTATACATAGTTCTGATCAAAACTATCTTGTAAACCATCAAAATCTCCTCAAAATTCTTTTCAAATTTCAGTTTTTGACCTGAGCCGGTCGACCGACCTGTCGACCGACTCTATGACAGGTCAGATCGGTCGATCGGGATTCTGACCGTTGGGTGCATGCATGTGTGCACGTTTTCCGGTCGACCGGGCGGTCGACCGGACCCATTTCGGTCGATCGACTTTCGGCCGACGGAAAGACAGTAACTCTCTGTTTGTTGCGGTCGACCGGGTGGTCGACCGTGGGCTGCAATGGCTCTATATTTGAAAACCCGGTCGACCGGCCGGTCGACCGAGGCTATGTTTTCTGCCATAACGGCTACATTTTTAAAACGTTTTATTTTGTCCTTTTTGTCTCTAAATGAGTTTAGAGGCTGTTTTCTGGGTCAAATACTTCCTAATTATCATTTTGTTAGTTTACCCTTTAATCCTAGCTCTATCCTATAAATAGGGGTGATTAGGGTTATGGTAGATACAATAATCATTTGCAAAAATATTCAAAGTTAAAGGCTTTCAAAAAAATTTTGTTCTTAGTTTTTGTGCTGAAAAATCTCTCTCATTTTTGAAGTTTTTGCTTCAAAAATCTCTCAAATTCTTTTTCTTTTTCCACTTACAATACTAGAGCTTCAATCCTACTCATTATTCTACAGGGCTTTTTGTAAGGGAAAAGGATTTTTCAAAAGAGAGTTTGTGGTCTTTTGATCTCCAAGAGAATACTTGTACTTGAGATTGTGGAGTTGGTACTCCGATGTGATTGTAACTCTTTGTGAAGTTATAGTGGTTAGAAATCCTTCTGGGTGAAGGCGGGGACGTAGAGCTGGGTGCTCGAACCTCAAAAAAATTCTCGGTGTTTGCGTTTGGTTTACTTGCTTTAATTCCTTGCTTTATATTCATTGCTTCATTTACTTGCTTTACATATTCATTGCTATATACACTTGTTTCATATTCATATTGTCGATCAAATACTCATACAACAAGATTGTAATACGCACCTCAAACTCTTATCTAGAGGAATCACGAGGAAAAAGTTCAGAGCCCTTCACAGGGTATTCGGCTTCTAGTCTTGTTTTGGGTGATCGTTGCATCACAATTTTTTATTTGGGCATTGATTAGCATTATCACCTATTCACCCCCCTCTAGGTGATTTCAATTGGTATCAGAGCTAGGACTCTAGTTTGTGGCTTAACATCCTTAGAGAAATCCTAAAAATTTGCTAATCACTATTTGAATTCTTTCATTCATACACTAGTAAAATGGCCGACAATATTAAGACCCCTCCTAAATTTGATATACTCAATTTTCCCATTTGGAAGGTTAGGATGACTATTTTTCTACAATCTTTAGGTAGCTTAGTTGCTAATCCTTGACCAAGCCTATATTAGACCCGATAGTGAGGAGAGCACTTGGTCCGACTTTACCTACAAAGAATATGAGGCTAATTCTAAGGCTCAAAATTTCCTTCTCACCGCCTTGAATGAGGATGATCTTACACGGGTTATACATTGCCAATCCGCCTATGAGATTTGGCAACATTTGTTGGTCACTCACGAAGGGACATTACAAGTCAAGAGAGTCAAAATAGATCTCTTGAGGTCCCAATATGAAAGTTTTAAAATGCATGAAGATGAGTCTATTGATTCTATGATTACCAAGTTTACTAAGATTACCAATGCTCTTTCTTCTCTAGGTGATGATATAAGCAATGACCAAAAGGTGCGCAAAGTGATTCGAGCTCTTCCTTCATCATGAGAGATCAAGGCTACCACCTTAAAAGAGTTGAATGATAAAGATGAGATGGATCTCATAAGTCTTATTGGAAACCTTAAGACTCATGAGATGGAGAAGAAGGCAAGAGAAGAAGCGGTTCCTAAAAGAAGAAGTCCATAGCCTTCAAGTCTTCCTCCACTATTGACGACGATGAAGAAGATGAAGAAGATGATGAGGAGCTATCTCTCCTAGTAAGAAATGTGAAGAGGATGTACCGCAAGAATAAACTCAACTTTAGAAGGAAATTGAAAGGGAAGGAGGAGAGAAGAATCATATGCTACAATTGCCGGAAACCCGGACACATTATGACCGATTGCCCGGATTTCAAGAAAAAGGTGACTTCCTCCTTAAAGCAAAAGAGGCCGGTTGAAAAGAAAGCATATAAAGCCACTTGGGATTCGGAAAGCGAGTCCGAAGAAGAGGTGGACACGGCAAATATGTGTTTCATGGCAAACACACCTAAGGTAACCACTCAACCTCTTGATGAAGAAAATGAAATAAGTAAAGAAATGTTAGTTCATGCTTTTGTTGAACTTTCTGAAAGCTTTGATGATAAAAAGGTAGAATGCTCTAAATTGAAAAAGAAAATTGAGGTGCTTAAAATCAACTCACAATTGTTTCAAAAGAAAAGGAAGAAATTTCTTCCAATATTGTTTCAACTAAAAGAGAATTTGATGCTTATAAAGTTGCTTGTAAAGCTAAATTTCCAAAAGTTGATGAAAATGAATTTTCTTTGTTAAAAACTAGAATTGTTATTTTGAAAATGTTTTAAAAGATCGTTCTTTTAATACTAAGAGACTAGAGGAAATGTTTGCAAAGAAGCACACTCCACATGTTAAGAATGATAAAACAACCCATACTAAAAATGCTCACCATGTCAACACTTCACATGTTAAAACTTCTCATGCTCACAAGTCACATGCTAGTAAGCCACACACTCATTATGCTTTTAAATATGGTAGAGTTTATAGATGTACTTATTGTGGTCGAAATGGCCACTTAGTTAAATTTTGCTATGATCAAATAGATAGATCTAATAATCTTGTGTGGGTTCATGACTCTAACACTTTAGGACCCAAGAAAATATGGGTACCAAAATCAAGTCCTAAATTATTTGATGTAGGTACACACCCAGGCTCCAAGACGGAAGGAGCGGTGGTACCTTGATAGTGGTTGTTCAAGACATATGACATGGGATATCAACAACTTTACAACCCTATCAAGGTACGTTGAAGGTGGCACCGTCACCTTCGGAGATGACTCTAAGGGCACAATCATCGGTATAGGTAACATTTAAATTGGTGCATCTCCTATTATAGAAAATGTTGTTCTTGTTGATGGACTTAAACATAACTTGCTTAGTATAAGTCAACTTTGTGATCGTGGTCTTAAAGTTATTTTTGATGACTCTTCTTGCAAAATTTTTGATTGTAAAACCAATGATTGTATTCTCACCGGTTTTCGTGATAATAATGTCTATATCATTAATATGCTTAATTTGGATTGTTCTACTAAATGCTTGAATGTTTTTGATGAGACTTCTTGGCTTTGGCATAGAAGATTAGGACATGCATCTTTTGATCATCTTGCTAGGATTAATTCTAAGGAATTGGTGAAGGGTATTCCTTACTTGAAGTTTGAAAAAGACCGCATTTGTGGTGCATGCCAACTTGGAAACAAACCAAGTCTTCTTTCAAACCAATCAAGGATATCATGTCAACTAGGCCATTAGAATTAATTCATATGGATCTTTTTGGACCAACTAAAACTAAAAGCTTAAATGGTAGTAGATATGCTTTTGTTTAGTTGATAATTTTCCCGTTTCACTTGGGTTTTCTTTTTGGAACACAAAGATCAACTTTTTCGCATTTTAAGATTTTTCGAAAAAGGGTTGAAAAAGAAAAAGGTTTTCGATTTTGAAAATAAGAAGTGATAGAGGTGGTGAGTTTGTTAACCAACTCTTCATGACTTATTGTGATGAAAAGGAAATCAAGCATGAAATGTCATGTCTTAGAACTCCACAACAAAATAGAGTTGTAGAAAGAAAGAATAAAACCCTTCAAGAGATGGTTAGGACTATGATAAGTGAATATGACCTCCCTCAATATCTATGGGCCGAGGCCGTAAAAACCGCATGCTACATATCAAACCGTATTTATTTGTGTAAAAATACTTTCAAGACATCTTTTGAAATTTATCATTTAAGGAAACCAAATGTTTCATATTTCAAAGTTTTGGATGCAAGTGTTTTGTTTTAAATACTAAAGATAACTTGGGTAAATTTGATGCTAAGGCTTATGAAGCAATATTTGTTGGATATTCTACTACTAATAAAGCTTATAGAGTATTCAATAAATCTTCTCTTACTATTGAAGAATCCATACATGTTAAATTTGAAGAATCTAATGTTGTTGTTGAGAATGTTGTAGAGTTTGACTCACTAGGTGAGGATATGGAGAAAATTTCCTTGAAGGACTCACCCATTCAAGAAGAAAAGAAAGAACCTATTGGTGAAGTTCAAAAGGAAGAAGTGGAACAATCTCAACCACTACCGAAAGATTGGAGATTCGCTACAAATCATCTCAAGGATCTCATCATAGGTGATGTATTAAAGGGGTAACAACTCGCTCCAAACTCCATGACTTGTGTGGTAACTTTGCATTCATTTCTCATTTTGAACCAAAAAACCTCGAAGTGAGGATGACTCATATTGGTTATTAGCTATGCAGAGAAGAACTCAATCAATTTGAGCACAACTAAGTTTAGCACCTTGTTCCTAGACCCCATGATAGACCAATAATTGGTACTAAGTGGATTTTTTAGGAATAAGATGGATGAATCAGCAAATGTTATTAGAAATAAAGGTAGGTTAGTAGCCCAATGTTACACTCAAGTTGAAGGAATTGATTTTGAGGAGACCTTTGCACCCGTAGCACGGCTTGAAGCCATACGGATTACACTACCTTTTGCATCTTTTAAAAATTTTAAACTTTTTCAAATGGATGTAAAAAGTGCATTTTTAAATGGTTTTATAAATGAAGAAGTTTATGTTGAACAACCTCCCGGTTTATTGACCATGTTCATCTTAATTTTGTTTTTAAACTTGATAAAGCTTTGTATGGATTAAAGCAAGCTTCTAGAGCTTGGTATGAAAGGCTTTCTAATTTTCTTCTTTCAAATGATTTTGTTAAAGGCAAAGTAGACACAAATTATTTACTAAGCATGTTGATAATGACATTCTTATAGTGCAAATTTACGTTGATGATATAATTTTTGGTTCTACTAATGAGCTTTTGTGCAAGGAATTTGAAAAGTGTATGCAACGTGAATTCGAAATGTCTTCAATGGGTGAATTAAACTTCTTTCTTGGACTTCAAATCAAGCAAATGCGGGAAGCCAAGTATGCAAAGGAACTCATAAAGAAATTGGACTTGAAGGTTCGAAAGTTTACAACACTCCCATGGCAACTACAACCAAGCTTGATAAGGATGACCAAGGTAAATGTGTTGATATTAAGTTATATAGAAGCATGATTAGTAGTTTGTTATATTTAACGGCAAGTAGGCCGGATATCATGTTTAGTGTGTGTCTTTGTGCTAGATTCCAATCGTGTCCTAAAGAGTCTCATCTTATTGCGGTAAAACGCATCATTCGTTATTTTAAGGGCACTATTGGAATGGGTCTTTGGTATCCGAAAATCGGAGATTTTTCAATGACGAGTTATTCGGATGCCGACTATGCGGGTTGTAGTGTGGATAGAAAGAGTACTAGTGGGACATGTCAATTTCTTGGTAATTGTCTTGTTTCATAGTCCTCTAAGAAACAAAATTCGGTAGCCCTCTCAACCGCCGAGGCGGAGTATGTTGCGGCGGGGGCTTGTTGTGCACAAGTCCTTTGGATGAAACATACTCTCCTTGATTATGATTTGCATTATGACCATATCAAAATATTTTGTGATAATACTAGTACTATTCATATGACTAAGAATGCAAATTAACATAGTAAGACTAAGCACATTGAGATTAGATATCACTTTCTTAGAGATCATTTTGAGAAAGGTGATATAGAGATTGATTATGTTTCTTTGGATTTGCAACTTGCCGATATTTTCACTAAACCACTTGATTTTAATAGATTTTCTTTTATATGTGGTGAACTTAATATTTGTGTTATTGAATAACAATGTTTTCCTTATTTCTTTCTCCCTTTTTGATGTATGATAAAAAGGGGGAGAAAATGAATTCTTGTGTTCTTGTATATGAGTTTATATGAGTTCTGAAAACATAAGTTTATTTGGTTTTGGTTTTGGTTTGCAAGTGTATATGGTTTTGCAAGTGTTTTTATTCTCATGTTTTTGCTTGCTATTATTTAAAAATTCAAATTATGGTTTTTGAATTGCTTTTACTTGTTTAATATAGCATAATTTGAGGGGGAGTTTTACCTCTCTCTTTATATCTTTTTGATATAGCCTATTTGTTTTGTCATCATCAAAAAGGGGAGATTGTTGGCTCAAAAGGTTACACTCTCCATTTGTTTAAATTTTGATGATAACTAAACACATAGAAGCTATATGGTATAATAAGTTTGTTCAAGATAAGTTTCAGGTTAGTCCCATTTTTGAAGGCCATTGCTTAGCTATTGCAAGGTTCATGGAGTAAACAAGGTATATGACACAAGAGGGAATGTCCATAGAAGAGAAGGCTCTAGCATGGCATTGCATGGCTCAAGACTTCATTTTGGCTCAAGAGACTTCATTAGATTTGTTTTTAGTTTTATAGTTTTGTTAAAGAATAGTGAATAGGTTTGAAGCTCAAATTCCTACACACAAGTTTTTGCTTACATGTCATTTCTAAAAATTTCTCCTATATATATACACAAAATATTTTTAAATATAGTCTTTTACTTATAAACTCATTTTGTGTATTATACATAGTTCTGATCAAAACTATTTTGTAAACCATCAAAATCTCCTCAAATCCTTTTCAAATTTCAGTTTCTGACCTGAGCCGGTCGACGGTCCGACCGACTCTATGACAGGTCAGATCGGTCGACCGACCGGTCGACCGGGATTCTGACCGTTGGGTGCGTGCATGTCTGCACGTTTCCTGGTTGACCGGGCGGTCGACGGACGCCATTTCGGTTGACCGACTTTCGGCTGACTGAAAGACAGTAACTCTCTGTTTGTTGCGGTCGACCGGGCGGTCGACCGTGGGCTGCAACGGCTCTATTATTTTGAAACCCGGTCGACCGGCCGGTCGACCGAGGCTGTGTTTTCTGCCATAACGGCTACATTTTTAAACATATTTTATTTTGTCCTTTTTGTCTCTAAACGAGTTTAGGGGTTGTTTTCTGGGTCAAATACTTCCTAATTATCATTTTGTTAGTTTACCCTTTAATCCCTAACTCTATCCTATAAATAGGGGTAATTAGGGTTATGGTAGATACAACAATCATTTGCAAAAATATTCAAAGTTTAAAGGCTTTTAAAAGAGTTTTATTCTTGATTTTTGTGCTGAAAAATCTCTCTCATTTCTGAAGTTTTGTTTCAAAACTCTCTCAAATCTTTTTCTTTTTTCACTTACAATACTAGAGCTTCAATCCTACTCATTGTTCTACAGGGCTTTTTGTAAGGGAAAAGGATTTTTCAAAAGAGAGTTTGTGGTCTTTTGATCACCAAGAGAATACTTGTACTTGAGATTGTGGAGTTGGGTAATCCGGTGTGATTGTAACTCTTTGTGAAGTTATAGTGGTTAGAAATCCTTCTGGGTGAAGGCGGGGACGTAGAGCTGGGTGCTCGAACCTCGGAAAAATTCTCGGTGTTTGCGTTTGGTTTACTTGCTTTAATTTCTTACTTTATGTTCATTGCTTCATTTACTTGCTCTACATCTTCATTGCTATATACACTTGTTTCATATTCATATTGTCGATCAAATACTCATATAACAAGATTGCAATTCGCACCTCAAACTCTTATCTAGAGGAATCACGAGGAAGGAGTTCAGAGCCCTTCACAGGGTATTCGGCTTCTAGTCATGTTTTGGGTGATCGTTGCATCACAATTTTATTTGGGCATTGATTAGCATTATCACCTATTCACCCCCCTCTAGGTGATTTCAGTTTTGTGTTTTATGCTTCATGTGGTAATACTAGTTTAGATGTAGTTTTGTGTCAAAACTTGCGTATATGCATGTACAAGTAGTGAGCAACATTGATTCATATATGTTTGCTCTTCATTACTCATTTGTACTCATTACATGCACACATATAGCCTAGTTTTGACGATTCTCTCATTTATATATGTTTGCCTATTTTCATGTTTTGTTTCATGTATATACTATATTTATCTAAAACTAATAAATATACATATATACCCTTGAGTCTCTTGCCTTCATGTAATTATATCATAGACTCATTTTAGTTTAGGATATGTATGTATATTGTTAGCCTTGGATAAATCATACATATACCTTGAAGGTTGTTTTTAATGAAAAATAAAATTTTTATGATTTTCATGATTTTTGTTTGATAAAATGAGATTAATGTTTGTTTTGAGCATAATTGACTATTTTCATGGAAAATGCTAATTACATGATTTTTGTGCACTCACACTTTATTTGTTTATTCATGACTTTGTTTCATGATTATTTTTGAGTCTTATAGATTTTGAGTGTCAACCTTTATGTATTTAGTATGTTTCATGATAGACATATGATTTGGTTTCATATTTTGAAGGATCTCTAACTAGTTTTCAAAATTAATTTAACTAGTTATTTATTCTTCATTTGGTAGTGTTTTCACAATAAATTTTTTTTTTCAACCTCTTATTTTTTAAAACCTTACCAACCCCTTTAAGGGCGGACGGATGGGCGACCATGCCTTGCATGCCTTATTGAAAATCTTTTATTTTGTGCATAAAAAGGGTGGATTTGTATGAGTTATACACTAATTTCACATAATAGTTTCAATTGGTATCACAATTGACATATTTGTATACTCACATTTTGGTTTATATATATATATATATATATATGCTTTAAATCTCAAATAATATCAATATCTATTGGTATTTTCATTTTCATACATATATATGATTTGTTTGTGCTTGATTTACAAGATATTTACATGTTTTAAAGCACAAAGTATGTTTATGCTAAGCTTAATTCAAATCTTGATTTTCAATTGGTATCTCAATTGGTATTTTAATAAGCTTATGCATTATTTTCAATAGGTATTTTTATTGATATCATAATTTACAATAAACTTCAATTGGTATCTATTTAATTTAATGGTATCCATATATTTCAATTGTATCTATTTAATTTCCAATTGGGTTTAAATTTCAATTGGTATCAATATGTTTTAATTTCCAATTGTGTTTAAATTTCATTTGGTATCAATATGTTTTACCTACTTGGTATCAAAATTTATCATGTATTCTATTGGTATCAAAATTTAATGTAAATTTAATTTTGTATCAAAATATTTTCTTTCATTGGTATCAAAATGTAAAAATGTTTCGATTTCAATTTTTCGATTTCAAAATTGGTATCACAAATTCTCTATTTCATATGGTATCTATATCTTGTGATATCTTGATTTATTGATTTAAGAAGAATTCAAAATTTGTGTTGTTTACAATTGGTATCATAAAATTTTGTTTATGTACAAATGATATCGTAAAATTTGTTTTAGTATTATAAAAATTTGTGTTAAAAATGTTTTGATATGTAGTGCCTATATGTAAGGGGAGCTTAACATCTCTTCTACATATAGATTCATGTTGATTGTATCTTATATTGAGGAGCTTGACAACTCTTCTTTATGTGATACACGTGTGTAGGGGGAGTTTCACATCTCCTTTTATGCATTGTATAATATGCGTTTTGTGAGTTAGGGCTTCTCATCCTGTCCTCATGTAATGCATGTATGTAGGGAAGTTAACGTAGCGTCTTCCTCTTCATGAATGTATATCGCATATATCTTTTTATTGATTTGTTTGATTTCACCCATTTATTGATTTTTGTTTCGGACAAAAAGGGGAAGAACATTGGTTTGTATTTACTTTAACCCCTTTGTTAATGATTGACAAAAAGGGGGAGAAAGATTTTGAGTTTATATATGCATATTTGAGTTCTTGCATATATTGAGTTTATACATCTTATGTTTTACAAAATGGGAGAATGATGTTTTTGAAAGTTTAAACAAAAAAGGGGAGAAAAGTTTTTTAGAAAAAGGATTTTGAATTTATGTTTTTGTCTCTCACCTTGTTGATGCATGTTTTGTTGTTTACTTTTATGTACTTCATTGCCATATCTTATTGCTTATTTGTTATGCATGAGTTAAGGGGTAGCTTCTTTGAAGCTTTACTTTAATCCATGCATATATAACTCCATGAGTTTTGTCATCATCAAAAAGGGGGAGATTGTTGGCCCAAAGGCCCCATCACTCTAGTTTTGATGATGATTAACTCATGTAGTTATAGCACTAATGATCTTGTGTTTAATTAGTCTCAGATTGTGATCAAGATCTTAGTAAGTGTTTAGCTTCAATAAAGGATTTAAAGTCAAGTTTTGGAGCTAGCACGGTTTGATTCAAGAGCCTATGCATCAAGACCACATCAAGTACTCAAGAGGAGTCTAGCTCTTTAGATCAAAGTTTGGACCAAGTCAAGAAGGAGAAGAAGACTTCAAGTGAAGACTTAAAGAGAAGACTTGAGTTTAGATTTGTTTTGTTAAGATTTTATTTTTAGATAAAATGTAAAGGATAGAATAGTTGGTAGATTGCTCAAGTATATCATATACACTCACACACAAGACTTAGATGAGTTTTCATAAAAGGATTTTTATTTGGAAAAATACTAAAGTGTTTTCATTTAGAAAAATACCGATTTTTTTTTTTTTTGGGTATTCAAAATATACATGGCTTTAACCAAAACCATATTTAGTGTTTTATTGTCAGAAACATAGATATTTCATCATTTATGTATAGTGGATCATATACATACACACTATGCTTTAAAAGTGATTAAAATATCTTATTTTTGTATTTGGAGAAGTTTTGAAAAAATCTATTTGGAAAAATACAGATTTTGTTTTATGCCAAAATTTCTAAGTTATAAAAATAGTTCAAAATGTTTGTAACATGTCTTGATTTTACTCAAACATGTTTGTATATCAAAGTATTATACTGAACTTATTTTTGTAGATTTTTAGAGGATCTATGAGATTTTATTTTAAATATAAAACTAAGTTTTTAAATCCTGAAAAATTGTTTTTCTGGCTTCTGCCGGTCGACCGGGCTGGTCGACCGAGCAAGGAGTCGGTCAACCGAGTCCGTCGACTGACGTGCACAAGCGTGCACGCCTTGTTTGGCTGGAGGGCCGGTCGACCGACCCGGTCGACCGCAAGAGAGCTCTGCTCTCCGGAAAGCCTCGGTCGACTGGCAGAGAGCTCTGCTCTCTGTTCCAGGCCACGGTCAACGGGCCGGTCGACCGCTGGCTCAACGGTCAGAAATCTGACCGTTGGCCGGTCGACCGGGCCGGTTGACCGACAGCCGTCTAGGTGCAGTTTTGCCCCAACGGTTAGTTTTTGGTTAACCTATAAAAAGGGGCTTTCTTGGACTATTTAGATAAGATTTTTGGAGAGTTTTAAACTTAGTTTTTCCCATCTATTTCAGAAGTTTTCTCCACTAGTTTGAGAGCAAATATTTCTAATTCAAAAGGAAGTTTATTAAGAGTGTTTTCAAAAGTGATTCTTGTGTTTTTCACCACAACTTCCATCCTTGTTTTTCTCACAAACACTTGAGCTTTCCATTGATATATCCATCCTATAGGAGAGTTGTTGTGAGATTATTTTTTTAGGTGATCAAAGTGTTGTGATCACTAAAGACTTCATCTTTACTTTGAGGAGGCGGACTTGTGTGTTCGCGGTATTTCGAGTTCTAGTGAGAGCTCTTTGTAGAGGTGCGGCCTCGGCAAGCTTGCGTGCTTACAGTGTGTTGTTCTTGCGGGAACAAGAGAGGGACTAGAGAGTCCATGAGTTCTAGCGGGAACTCCTTGTAGGTGTTGCGGCACGAGTGATCCGGTGGGATCGATTATAGTGGAAATCCTTCAAGTGTTGAAGGCGGGGACGTAGAGCAAGTGTGCTCGAACCTCGAAACAATTCTCCTGTGTTTGCGATTGCTCTCTCTATCTCTTACTTGTCTTTATATCTTGCATGCTCATATTGTTTTTATCTTTATATGCTTGATATATTATGCTTATATTATTATATGCTTGGGGATTGTTTGCTAACACTTGTATTCAACCAAGAGAGCCAAAGCGGCACCTCAACTCTTATCTAGAGGAATCTTGAGGAGTTAGTCCAGAGCCCTTCACGGGAATCCGGCTACACTCTTGTGTTATACTTGGTGTTTAGCTTAAGAAGTTTTAGTTTGCATTAATAGTTTTTATTCCGCATTAATTGACCATTAGATTAGCTAGTCACCTATTCACTCCCCTCTAGGTGATTACACCTAAATCATTGTTCATGTCATCCACCTCTTCATTAGAGTTTTGAGCTTATTCCGATGCTCACTGGGCCGATTGCCCGTACACTCGCCATTCTATCACTGGTTTCTGTCTGTTCCTTGGTGGTTCACTGATCTCATGGCAAAGCAAAAAATAGGATGTTGTTTCATGTTCCAATCGCGAGGCTGAGTTCAGGGTTATGACTACTACCACTAGGGAGATCGTTCATGTAAGGAGACTTTTAGCAGACTTTGATGTTTTTCTAACAGATCCTATACCTCTTATTTGTGACGATCAGAGTGCTATAAAGATTGTCACCAATCCAGTCTTTCATGAGAGGACGAAGCACATTGAGATCGACTGTACTTCACTCATCAACATTTCACTTCAGGCACTATATCACTCCCATATATTCGCTCAGAGGACCAGATTGCAGACTTCTTTACGAAGTCACATACTACAACGAGATATGGAGCCTTGTTGGGCAAACTCACGTTGTTTGACCCACTATGAGTTTGAGGAGGGTGTTACGAGTAGTATTGGGATTAGAATTCATATTATATTATAACCGTATTAGGAGTAGAATTTTCATTATTATACAACTATATGTGCATGCGCGCGCGCCTTAACAATAACAACAATCATAATTTCTCTTTCTCAACTATTGTAACAATCAAGAATGGTTTTAGTAGCTAAAAGTTGGAGGCTTGCGGGTCTAACTATGTCCCTTGGATGAGTTTCATGAAGCTTTATGAGTTTCTGGTCAAGAGCTAAGGAGTTCATGAAGCTTTACGAGTTTCTTGTCAAGAGCTAAAAGAATGTGGCCTGACACTCACTTTTGATCAAAATTGTCCAAATTTAGGCACCAACATGTAGACAACCTTTGTAGTCGTAGAATCTATAAGATAATACTTTGTACAAGAAATAATGTAGAGGCATATTGGCTCATTTGAGAGCAATAAACAACAAAATTTTATGGTTGAGTTGGACATGGAACAAACCTATGACTGGATAAGTTAAGACTTCTTACAAATTAAAGCGAACGAAGCAGAATGGAAGCTTTGGCCTAAAAATTATTAATATATCTTATAACAAGGCACCACTCTATAAATAAACAATAAACCTATTGATGGAAGTATCTAACAAACTGAACCAATGGGTTACATTGATGATAGAATGTTTGGTTGTCGTAACTGGCCGTAATTCGTAGTTGTAATTGGTAAAGTCTTTTACAATTGTAAATGAGTTACATGTATGTAGTGTTTGGTTGGTAATATAAAATTGTAAAGTGGGAAAGTGTATTGTACTTTACGGTGTTTGGTTGTCGTAATGTATAAGTCGTAAGTGAAAAAGTTGACCACAAAATTAACTATTTGGTGATTTTAAAAGTTTTAATACTGCAAATAAATATTAAAAAAGTTAAATATTAAATTTTTTTTAATATTAATATAAAAAAATAATACAAATTTGTATGACCACAAAATTAACTGTAACTGGGCTGTAAGTGAGTGGTAACTGGGTTGCAAGTGAGTGTTAGTTGAGTTACGTAAGTCTTTTACGAATTACGGTCCTAACAAACGCCGTAGTTGTAACTGGGTAGTAAGTCATTTACGAATTACGGAGTTTTACGCGAAACAAACGGCCCTATGTACAATTCAGGAGGCAAAACATAGTTCTTGACCACCTCTCTTTCGAATAGTTATGGAAAAGACTTAGAGCCAATCAATTTGACACATAAATCAAGATCGTGGATATATTGTTGACACATGTGTGGTAAGTTCTTTGATAGACTTTACCAACACATCAATCCTTTGGAATATGACAACACGTGTAACACAGTTGTCACTTGTCACACTCCAAGTTAACATAGAGAATTATCATGATTGTAAACCACAAGAAAGTTAATTTATTTTAGATCTAATCAAGTCAATTAGATATTTACACCCGCCCACTTAACCTATATTATTTGACCCAATAAAGAATCGATCAAACCGAAATGGTGTGAGTCTAAACACGTTTTCAATTTCATTTAGCTATAAGTGTATTTAAATTAAAATGTGGGACTCATCTACACATGTGGAACTCATGTAGTAAATCAAGGGCCTAGATCTATGATGAGTTGAACTAGGGTTCCTTGATGCTATATATATCATTGGTAGGGTTTCCTCCCCATCAACAATGACAAACTCTCTCTTGAAGGCCTCTCATCTCCTCTAAAGATAAAGAAGAGAACTTGGTGGCTGGAGAGAAGAATCCTCTTCCTCAACTCCGGTGTCCTCGAGGTCGTGCAACCTTCAGCATCTCTTTCGTGATGAAATTAGGTATGCATAAAATTATCCTTCCTTTTGATCATGATAAAGAGGCTATGCATGTATGAGATTTTGTATGGAATAAATTAGATCTAACAATTGGTATCAGAGCTTCCTCTTTATCGGATCATCGGGATATAAAGTAAATTTATTGATCTCGATCTATCAAAGCTATAATCGATCTCTTGATTTAATTCAATAAAGAATTATTTTTTGTATCTCAAATAATTGAATTAAATTGGAAAAGATTAATGAGTTATATACATATTTTCTGAGATTTTTTATTCTGTCTTATTTTTTTTAATTCTTTTTTTAATTAAAACAGAAATTTAAAAAAAAAATCAATATATAGCCCCCTGTTTGCCTGCATGCATGCAGGCGCATTGCTTGCATGTAGGCGTGTGCCTACATGCATAGGCCCATGGTAAAGGATTTAAAAAAAGGGACAAATTGAGGGTTAGGGTTTTCTTAATTTTAGATTGTGAGATTAATTAGATTTAAATTTTTTTGATATAAGTACAAAAAAAATTAAATCTAATAAGGAAACTCATTTAATATACTCTTAATTGGTCTCACATTAGAGTTTATTGAGTTTTATTCAGTTCATTTAAACCCGGCCCGATAAGAAGGAAACCAAGACCTTAACCGTTGCAGGTCGGGTGATGATTCAGACCCGATAAGCACTGCAGACTCGTTTTGCCAATAGAAACTTTAATTAGCCGTTACGGGCTCATCCGACCTCTGTTTTGAGCATGTAAACAGTCGTTTCGAAGCTTGATGAGCACTACAATATTACAGAAACTATGCATAACAAAATAGCAGTTAGTTGATATAAAGAAGGCATTGAAGTATTTATTTATCATGGTAATATGTATCCTTACATGCTTCCGCTTTATCATCAATATTATATTGCTTATTGTCTAGAATGATGAATATTGATGTTTACTATAGTTGATAACACACAGATAAAATATATACATTTTCAAGATAAAGAATTTATAAAAGAGCTTATTTAATTACGTATATAATTCATGCGGACAATAGCCGGCCCAAAGGAAGACTATTGTTTGGCTAAATTATATACGGCGTCGGATACTTGATGTGGATAATGCAAGTGGAAGAACTTTGGTGTGTGGTAATCAACCCAAAGGAAGGTTGTCACACTATAGGCCCATATTGCATTACGCTCATCAACTAGTCTGGTGACGGAATAAGAATCCAGATGCGTAAATTTGTGTGGCCCATGCGTGTAGCAGTCAGCCCAAAGGAAGGTTGTTATTATGGCCGGATCATTACATGTATTATATGGTCGATATAGATAGTTTAAACTCTGGAACTAATCCTATAAAGGGATAGTCGGCCCAAGGAAGGTTGTTCTCTTACATAGGATTTAGACTTTAGGGTATCCATGTTGGGCCAGTACAGTATTAGCATATAGAGATACAACTTGTTCTGAAAGTTTAGCCATCAGCTCTATCGGTTAAACAGGTTGTATTTTCTGAAATTCATTTTTTATGACTATTATAGTAGAATTTTGTTAAATGCAATGTTTATGTTAAATTGATGAGAAATTGTACACTTATATAGTTTAAATTGAAAGGTACAAACTTTAAGAAGTGGCAAGACCACGTAAAAAATCGTTCTTGGATTCATGGACCTAGATTACACCTTAAAGACAGATGAACCTCTACAATCACTAATAAAAGTTCAGTGAAGAAAATGCCAATTATGATAAGTGGGAGAGATCAAGATTTGTCTAATAGTCATAAAACACACTATTCTTATAACTTTAGGGGTTATATGCCTGATAAAGTCAGTATTAAGAGTTTTTTAAGTTGAAGTAGTCGACCAGTTTATTAAATCAGATAAAATTGAGGCCAGCACGCATCTTAGCATGCTGATAAATATGCGCTACAACGGCAAAGAAAACATAAGGGAGTACATTATGAAAATGTCCAATCTTGTTTCTAAATTAAAGGCACTGTAATTGGAACTCTCTGAAGAGATTCTAGTACACTTCATTCTAATCTAAAGTTGTTGGTACTAGAATTCTGATTGATGACTATATAAATTGAAACTTCATGGTTTATATACTGAATCTCTATATATGAATAACCTAGGCACTAAGCAAACATTAATTAAAAAATATTACAAAGTTTGGTACTAAACAGAGTTTAGGATGTCTTAGATTTGGCGTATATAGACATTTATGGTCCATTCCCTACATCATCTTAGAATGGTCACTAATATTTCATCACTTTTATACACAATTACTCTCATTATAGGTTGTAAGTATACCTAGAGGGGGGTGAATAGGTGTACCGCTAATCTAATGAACTAAATGCGGATATTAAAACTAATTGCAACTACACTTAGTGCAACCAACGAGTGTAGCCGAATTCCCCGTGAAGGGCTCTGGACTAACTCCTCTTGATTCCTCTGAAGAAGAGTGGAGGCGCTATGTGAAGCTCTCGCGGTTAAGCACAAGTGAGGCACACACAAACAATCCAAGCATATAATGTATGAATGAGCAATATGAATAGATGCAAGGCACAAATAAGAGAGAGAGAGTTTAGAGTCAATGGATCAAACGCAAAATGTGTTTCGAGGTTCGAGCACCGAGCTCTACATCCCCGCCTTCACCGAGAAGGATTTCCAATCCATTAGGAGTACCGAACTCCTCTTTCAACTAATACAACCTCCACCGAGGCAATACAAAAGGTCTACCGAAGACCGGAGTATCGAACTCCACCAATCCAACCAATACAACCTCCACCGAGGCAACACAAACACCACCTCACACAAGAGGGGTAGGCACCTAGCCACACAACCACAACCTCAACCTCTACCAAAGAGGGAGCTAACCACAACCCAAATCAACCTCTACCAAAGAGGGATACAATAAGCAAAGGGTTTACAACTTAGTGGTTTTCTCAACCACAAACAATTTTCCCACAAATAAAGATCCTATAGAATAGGATAGGAGATATAGCTCAAGTGTGAAAAACTAAGTGTTTTGATCAAAGAAAATCTCTTGGGAAAATACCAAATAGATATAGAATTTTAGACCAAGAAACTAATTCCCAAAAACCTATTTTCTTTGAAATAAACAAAACACTTAAAACAAATAAGATGGATCTTTTTGCACTAAAACACTTTTGAAAACTTGTTTAAAACACTAGAGAAACTCTGTAAATTTTGCTCTTAAAATCTTAGCCAAAAACTCAAACAAATGGGGTTTATATAACCCACAAACAAAAACTAGCCGTTGGCTGAAAAGTCAGCCATGGCGGCTGGCGGTCGACCGCCCGGTCGACCGCCAACGGTCAAAAAATTTGACCGTTGGAGTCCTCCGGTCGACCGCAGCCGGTCGATCGCCCAAATCCAGAGAGCAAATGCTCTCTGGCCGGTCGACCGTCCGGTCGATCGTGCCTTACGGTCGACCGTCCCGGTCGACCGCCCCCACCCGAGAGTGGGGGACTTGCAGTCGGTCGACCGCGTGGTCGACCGGCTCAAGTACCTGGCCAATGTGCACAAGTTTGTGCACGTCGGTCGACCGTCCGGTCGACCGACTCTGGGTCCGGTCGACCGGCCCGTTCGACCGACAGAGCCTGGCAGAAGGCATTCTGGGTCAGAAAAACTTGATATTTTTATTTCTAAAAAATCCTATAAAACTTCTAAAATTTCACAGAAATAGTTTTATCATAATACATTGATATACAAACTTGTGTTAAAAATTTCAACACAAATTTTAAACATTTTGAACCATTTTTGTGTTATGGAAAAAACCGAAAACCAAAACCCGTATTTTTTCAAACTTGAATTTTTCAAAAGAAAATATGTTTTGCCCAAAACTCATCCAATACAAAAACATGATACTTAAACACTTTGAAGCATGTTGCATATGGATAGAAATCCAATTTACAAGAAACATATATATATATATATATATATATATATATATATATATTATATATATATATATATATATATATTATATATAATATATATATATATATTCATGTTTTGACTTTAAATACGAAAATATGTTTTGTTAAAATACAAAACACCAAACCTCATGAATAGGCATATCAAAATAAGTTTGTCTAAATAGTTGAAGCATGCATGTATATAGAACACATGTAATATACATAAAACCATGTAAACTTGTATTGATACTATCTATTCATGAAAACCAATATCGGTTTAAACCAAAAACTGAAAAAACCGAATCCAAGACATGAAACGTGTGTGTGTTGTGAACTTGAGCATATCACACTATCTAGTCTTTACAATGGATCTAAAACACAAAACTAAACTATGTACCGAGGTCTTCTTGATGAACTCCGTCTTCAAGTCGACTCGATCCAAACCGTGATCCACCGAGCTTGACTCCAACGAGTGCTATATATGATCTTTATGCTCGGGCTCTTGAATCACTATGTGAAAGGCTTCAAAACTCCTTAGTTGAAGCTAATCACCAACTAATATCTTGATTAAGGATGTGAAACTAATCATCACAAGATTATTAGTAAACATAACTACATGAGTTAATCATCATCAAAACTAGAGTGGAAGGCCTCTGGGCCAACAATCTCCCCCTTTTTGATGATGACAAAACTCATGGAGTTATATATGCATGGATTAAAGTTAAGCTTCAAAGAAGCTCCCCCTTAACTCATGCATAGGAATAAATAATAAATATATGCAATGAATATTAAACATAACATGCATAGGCATGCATAAAACAATGAAATGTATAAAACATGTTCTTGATACCATTAAACGGTAAAACTGTATTACCAAATAAAACATGTTTTTTGATACAAAACAAATTATTGCTACTTTTCATAAACATGTTCTTTAAATAAAGCTCTTGATACCAAAATTAAACATGTTCTTTAAATAAAGCTCTTGATACCAATAAACAACAAACTAATAAAAACTATGTTTCCAGATAAACAAAACATGCATATAAACTCAAATAATTCTCCCCTTTTTATCAATCATCAACAAAGGGGTCAAAATCAATAAAAAATGTTCTCCCCCTTTTTGTCTAAAAAATGATATCAATAAGGGGTGCAATCAATAATGATACCATTTAAAAATGTGTCAATGTAGTACATTTTGATACAATTGAAAGTGAACATATACCAATTGAAAGTAAATAAGGCATTGATACCAATTATGAGAAAACAAATAAATCTTGATACCAATTGAAAGTATCAAATAAACATCTTGATACCAATTGAAAGTATATTTCATTTTGAACATATGATACCAAATCAAAATCAATATTCATTTTTCAATCATTTTTCATTATAAAGTATGGGAGTAGAAATCAACGGTAAACAAAATACAAATTGAAAGATAAAAATACTAATTTTCTCCCCCTTTATGAAATACCAAATAAAACGATGCATAAGCTTGTATTGAATACCAACTGAAAACTAATCAATTGAAACATAATAGTCATTAAAAGACAAGCTTTAGCATAAACAAAATTTGTGCTCAAAAATATAGGGATATAGTAAGCACAAATAAAACATGTATAGGTGTATGAAAAATGAGTACCAATCAAAATTGATGATACCAAATGAAAGCATACATACATAAAAATAATATATGAGTATATAAGAAAAATGTCAATATTGATACCAATTGAAAAGATCCAATGATACCAATTGAAACAATAATATTAAGTGTATACCTCATATTACCTACACCCATTTCATGCACATGTTTAAAAAAGATTTTCAATATAAGCATACAAGGCATGGTTTCCCAACCACCGCCCGTAGAAGGTAGGGGTTTTCAAAAATAGGTTTGAAAAAAATATAGTATGTTTGAAAACTCTACCATAAACGAAGAATACCGCAACTAGTTAAATAGAAAATCTTGAAAACTAGTACGAAATCCTTCAAGTAAGGAATAAACACAAATTATATTTCATGAAAAACATGTAAATCACATGGTCACTAAACACTCAAAGTCCATAAAGCCCATACATACTCATGAAAACATAATCATGAGAAACATTTAAATGAAGTGAGTGTACAAATGTGAAACACATAATCATGAAATTAGACAATAAAGCTCAAAATTCCTTAAACATGAAATCATTAAAACGATTAAATCTTCAAGGCATATGTATGTCTTATACAAATCAAAGTATACATATATATCCAAACACAACGAGTCCACAAATGTATATGCATGAAGGCACGTGGCTCAAAAGGGTATACATGTATATCTTAAGGTTTGGCAAAATAAACATATATATGAAGTGAAAGCACATGATCATAAAACATGTCCATGATGGGAATACAAGTTAAAATGCATGAATCATCAAAACTAGACTATACTAGCACATCTAATGGGTATAAATCAGCGTTCAAGTACAAACATATAATGATCTATTTGTGGCCCACTATATGCACAAGTATATATCCTAGTTTTAATGAAAACTAACATTTAAACATATATTCAAACATGAAGCATAAAACGAGACATAAATCAACATGATAAACATAAATATGATCATTATGTAAATTCACATGCTATTAGAACTATGATATGCATAATAGCTAAACAATAGTGGAGAACATAACATATGGGTCCATATAAACATGAGTGATCTCAAATGCTATACATGCATGTCAATGATCTAATAATCATGGCATTTAACATAATAATCTATAAACATCAAAATGTGAAGCATCAAAACAAAAATCATAATATCCATATAATCATTATGTATATGCATATGCATTAGATCTAGGACATACATATTAGTTTAAAATAAGGTGAGAACACAAAGATATAAGTCCATCTAAAACATGGGTGTCTCAAATAACTAAACATATATCACTAATCTAAATCACATGGCATAATCATAATAATCAATAAACCAAGACATGCTATAAATCGATGAACATGAAAAGCATGCAAATATAAATGGGAGTTAGAGATTGATACCAAAGCCAATGAAGGCACCTCTCTAGTTCTCCAAACCAAGGTAGTCCTCTCACCAAACTCCCCTTGAAAGTGATGCATCCAAATAGTTCCCTTTAAGCTCGGAATGCATCCTCTTCAAGGCATCATCGCTCTCACGTCATGCGAAAGCCTACACCTACATCAAATATAATAGGGGTGGTCTTTGGTACCCACACTCTTTTGGGTCCATGGGGGTTAGTACCTTTTCTAACCCAAACAAATTTATTTGCTAAATTAGAATTATTTATACGATCATAACAAAATTTAGCAAGGTGGCCCTTACGTCCACAATGTGTACAAGTGTACACATGAGCATACATGTGGTGGGTGTGTACGTGAGGAGCATGTGTATGCCGTGGAGGGTGTGCTTGCAAAGATGGAACTTGTTTCTTTCGAAACAAAGATTCCAAACGTGTATGGCTCAAACACAATAGCTCAAAGTGGAGCCCAAACAATCCATATTCTTCTTTAGCAACTTTATATCTTTTTCAATTAGAGAAGAAGTGGAGCATGCAATAGGTGAACTAGGTGAAACTATCCTAGCATGGCAAATATGTGAATCCATATTATTTTTCAAAGATTCATTTTTCTTTAAACAAACTTCTAAATCCTTGGAAATAAAAGCAATTTTCATTTTTAAGAATCATTTTCTTTTAAAACAAAATTAACTTTTGAAGACAAGTTTTCATTTTTCTTTAAAATTATTTCACAATCATTTTTATGTTTCAAAAATTCATTTTCTTTTAAGACAAGATCAAGTCTAGATTTCAATGAATCCCTTTCATTAGAAATCTCCACTTTATCTTGCAAAACTAAATCAAGTCTTGAACATAAATCCTTGTTTTCTTTATTAAGTTCAAAACTCTTTTTTTTCAAAAGATTATATTTTCCAATAACTTTTCACATACAATTGAGAGTTCTTCATTCAAGGCATTGGCATCAATATTCTCATCACATGAAGAACTAGCATCATCACTATCTAATTGAGTTTCCGAGTATACCTCAAGGGAGTCATTCCCTTGGACCATAAAGCATTGTGGCTCAGATTCTCCACTAGATTCATCCTCCATGATGTTGGGCGTTTTGTAGCTCAGAGGAAGTCAACTTGTTCCACACTGAAAAGGCGGAATCATAGTTAGAAACAAGTATAAGATAATCTTTGTTAAGCGTGCTTCTAATAGCCTCAAGGGCAAGTGCACTGGCCTCTATATGCTTGCTATCATTAGAGTAGGATTTCTTGGTAATAGCAAGGTAAACATACAAGCCTAGGGTTTTTAGGTACATGGACATCCTAAATTTTCACATGTCAATGTTGGAAACATCAAACATGGGAGGTGACAAGCAATCCATGAGTGTGTGCAAACAATATACGTGCAAATGCAAATGATAGATTAGCAAACCAAGATCACACTCCTGGTGGTTAAACCAAATATCAGGAGCGTAGGCTCTGATACCAATTGTAAGTACACCTAGAGGGAGGGTGAATAGGTGTACCGCTAATCTAATGAACTAAATGCAGAAATTAAAACTAATTACAACTACACTTAGTGCAACCAACGAGTGTAGCCGAATTTCCCGTGAAGGGCTCTGGACTAACTCCTCTTGATTCCTCTGAATAAGAGTTGAGGCCCTATGTGAAGCTCTCGCGGTTAAGGACAAGTGAGGCACACACAAACATCCAAGCATATAATATATGAATGAGCAATATGAATAGATGCAAGGCACAAATAAGAGAGAGAGTTTAGAGTCAATGGATCAAACGCAAACAATAAGATGTGTTTCGAGGTTCAAGCACCGAGCTCTACACCCCGCCTTCACCGAGAAGGATTTCCATCCACTAGGAGAATCGAACTCCTCTCCCAACCAATACAACCTCCACCGAGGCAATAAAAAGGTCTACCGAAGACCAGAGTACCGAACTCCACCAATCCAACCAATACAACCCTCCACCGAGGCACACAAACACCACCTCACACAAGAGGGGTAGGCACCTAGCCACACAACCACAATCTCAACCTCTACCAAAAGGGAGCTAACCACAACCTAAATCAACCTCTACCAAAGAGGGATACAATAAGCAAAGGGTTTACAACTTAGTGGTTTCCTCAAGCACAAATAATTTTCCCACAAATAAAGATCCTATAGAATAGGATAGGAGATATAGCTCAAGTGTGAAAAACTAAGTGTTTTGATCAAAAAAAAATCTCTTGGGAAAATACCAAATAGATATAGAATTTTAGACTAAGAAACTAATTCCCAAAAACCTATTTTCTTTGAAATAAACAAAACACTTTAAAATAAATAAATGGATCTTTTTGGCACTAAAAACTTTTGAAAACTTGTTTAAAATACTAGAGAAACTCTGTAAATTTTGCTCTTAAAATCTTAGCCAAAACTCAAACAAATGGGGTTATATAACCCACAAACAAAAACTAGTCGTTGGCTGAAAAGTCAGCCATTGCGGCTGGCGGTCGACCGCCAACGGTCAAAAAATTGGACAGTTGGAGTCCTCCGGTCGACCGCCCGGTCGACCGCCCAAATCCAGAGAGCAAATGCTCTCTGGCCGGTCGACCGTGCCTTGCTTAGGTCGACCGTCCGTCGACCGCCCCCACCCGAGAGTGGGGGACTTGCAGTCGGTCGACCGTGCGGTCGACCGGATCAAGTACCTGGCCAATGTGCACAAGTTTGTGCACGTCGGTCGACGTCCGGTCGACCGCCAGAGCCTGGCAGGAGGCATTCTGGGTCAGAAAAACTTGGTATTTTTATTTCTAAAAAATCCTATAAAACTTCTAAAATTCCACAGAAATAGTTTTATCATAATACATTGATATACAAACTTGTGTTAAAATTTCAACACAAATTTCAAACATTTTGAACCATTTTTGGTTATGGAAAAATTACCAAAACCAAAACCCGTATTTTTTCAAACTTGGATTTTTCAAAAGAAAATATGTTTTGTACAAAACTCATCCAAATACAAAAACATGATACTTAAACACTTTGAAGCATGTTGCATATGGATAGAAATCCAATATACAAGAAACATATTTATATATATATATTCATGTTTTTGACTTTAAATACGAAAAAATGTTTTGTTAAAATACAAAACACCAAACCTCATGAATAGGCATATCAAAATAAGTTTGTCTAAATAGTTGAAGCATGCATGTATATAGAACACCTGTAATATACATAAAACCATGTAAACTTGTATTGATACTATCTATTCATGAAAACCAATATCGGTTAAACTAAAAACCGAAAAACCGAATCCAAAACATGAAACGTGTGTGTGTTGTGAACTTGAGCATATCACACTATCTAGTCTTTACAAATGGATCTAAAACACAAAACTAAACTATGTACCGAGGTCTTCTTGACGAACTCCGTCTTCAAGTCGACTCGATCCAAACCGTGATCCACCGAGCTTGACTCCAACGAGTGCTATATATGATCTTTATGCTCGGGCTCTTGAATCACCATGTGAAAGGCTTCAAAACTCCTTTGTTGAAGCTAATCACCAACTAATATCTTGATTAAGGATCTGAAACTAATCATCACAAGATTATTAGTAAACATAACTACATGAGTTAGTCATCATCAAAACTAGAGTGGAAGGCCTCTGGGCCAACATGGGTACCTATACTTGTTACATGAGAAATCTCAATCATTGGACATGTTTAAAATCTATAAAGATGAAGTTGAAAGTCAACTGAATAGAAAGATTAAAGCTATTAGATCTGATCGTGGTGGTGAGTACTATGACAGATACTTAAAACTTTGAAGCATGTTACATATGGATAGAAATCCAATATACAAGAAACATATATATATATATATATATATATATATATATATTATATATATATATATATATATATATATATATATATATATTCATGTTTTTGACTTTAAATACGAAAATATGTTTTGTTAAAATACAAAACACCAAACCTCATGAATATGCATATCAAATAAGTTTGTCTAAATAGTTGAAGCATGCATGTATATAGAACACATCTAATATACATAAAACCATGTAAACTTGTATTGATACTATCTATTCATGAAAACCAATATCGGTTAAACCAAAAACTGAAAACCGAATCCAAAACATGAAACGTGTGTGTGTTGTGAACTTGAGCATATCACACTATCTAGTCTTTACAAATGGATCTAAAACACAAAACTAAACTATGTACCGAGGTCGTCTTGACGAACTCCGTCTTCAAGTCGACTCGATCCAAACCGTGATCCACCGAGCTTGACTCCAACGAGTGCTATATATGATCTTTATGCTCGGGCTCTTAAATCACCATGTGAAAGGCTTCAAAACTCCTTTGTTGAAGCTAATCACCAACTAATATCTTGATTAAGGATCTGAAACTAATCATCACAAGATTATTAGTAAACATAACTACATGAGTTAATCATCATCAAAATTAGAGTGGAAGGCCTCTGGGCTAACATGGATACCTATACTTGTTACATGAGAAATCTCAATCATTGGATATGTTTAAAATTATAAAGCTGAAGTTGAAAATCAACTGAATAGAAAGATTAAAGCTATTAGATCTGATCGTGGTGGTGAGTACTATGGCAGATACGTCGGATCAGGTAGATGTCCAGAATAATTTGTCAATTTCTGAAAGAGTGTGACATTGTCGCTTAGTACACCATGCCAGAGACACCTTATCAAAATGATGTCGCTGAGAGATAAAATCACATACTAAAGGACATGGTTAGAAGTATGATAGCTCACACTACTCTACTAAAGTCATTATATAGTAAAGCCTTAAAGATGGTTGTCACCTCCTTAATAGAGTACTTAGTAAAATAGTAATTAAGACCCCATATGAGTTATGGACTGGAAAATCTCTTAGTATTAGGCATCAACATTT
Organism: Agave tequilana; assembly: GCA_038442645.1. Lineage (NCBI taxonomy): Eukaryota > Viridiplantae > Streptophyta > Magnoliopsida > Asparagales > Asparagaceae > Agave > Agave tequilana. Next base: position 31,672 of record JAVJIF010009161.1, on the reverse strand, counting down.
TGGGGTTGTCCAGTGGAAGCTTGGCCATATATACCATATTAGAAGTTGGACTCAAGGACAGGTAGCTGTATATTCGTAGGGTATTCTGAGAGGTATAAAAGATTTAAGTTTTATTGTCTCTCCACTAATAACATAAAGACGGATTGCTAAATTTTTTTGAGGATATTCAGAACAGTGGGAGTCAACTACATAAGGATTTCATATTTAAGGAAGAACATATTGTTATACCTTGACTATTGTTCCAAATGATAAAGTAGTTATTCCACTTCAAGATGAAAATACAGTTGCATCCTTATAAGGTACATATACAGTTCATCCTAAAGTAGATCCTACTGATGAGGTAGAACCTAAAAATTCTCAACCATAAGTGCCTAGGAGATCAACTAGGAAGAGGAGATCAGTCATTGTAAATAACTATATAGTTTATTTTCAAGAGCATGAGTTTGACATAAGGCTAGAGGATGACCCCACATCTTTGAATGAGACCAAACTCAACATTCACTCCATTAAGTAGTCAAGTACCATGAAAGATGAGTTAAAATCTATGAAAGACAATGATGTTTGGGATTTAGTCGAGTTTCCTAAAGGAAAGAAACTGATTAATTATAAATGAGTATTCAAAACCAAGCGGGATTTGAAAGGTGATGTCAAAAGGTATATGACACATCTTGTCACAAAGAGATTCACTCAAAGAGAGGGCATTGACTATAAGAAAACTTTCTCCCCGGTTTTCATAAATTTTTTTTTTAGGATTATTATGCCACTGGTGACTAACTTTGACCTAAAGTTATACCAAATGGATGAAAAGATTGTCTTTCTTAATGGTAACATTGAGGAAGAAATCTGTATGGTGCAGCTAGAAAGTTTTATAGTGAAAGTTTCATAATGTTTGGTTTGCAAATAAAGAAATTCATTTATGGTCTAAAACAAGCATCCCATCAATGGTATTTGAAATTCGATCATGTAATATCCGATTTTGGTTTTAAGGAGATTGTAGATGATCAATACATTTACCATGAATTTAAAGAGAGTAAACCTATATTTCTTGTGCTATATGTGGATGACATTTTACTTGCAAGTAACAATATGGTTCTTTTATTTGAGACCGAGATTTTCTCTCAAAGAATTTTGAGATGAAAGATCTTGGAGACGCTTCTTTTGTGATAGACATCCAGATTCAACATGACAGGACACATAGAATATTAGGTTTATCGCAAAAGGTCTATAGGTGCTAGATAGATATGGCATGAAGAATTGCTCTAGGAGATATAAGTTGAGTTTACTCCAATGTCTCAAGAACGACCTACAGAAAGAGCAAATAAAAGATATTCCATATGCATCAGTGGTTAGAAGTCTGATGTATGCTCAAGTTTGTACCCATCTAGACATAGCATATACCATTGAGAAACTTGACAAATACTTGATCAATCCTGGGTTGATCACTGGAAGACTGCCGAGAAGGTAATGCGATATCTATCGAAGACAATATGAAATCTGATCAGTTACAGCTGACCGGATACACATATTCAGATTATACTGGATGTATTAACAATAGGAAGTTCACTTCATATTATATTTTTCTTATTGTAGGAAGATAGTAGATTTAGTCGAGAGGCCATTACAGCTACACTGTGATAATAAGAGCTATAAAGCTTTACTACAATATTGACAAGAGTTCAGTAAAGTTGAAGCATATCGACATCAAGTTTCCTGTCATCAATAGTAAAGTTCAGAATCATATTTTGTCTGTTGATAGTGATAGCACTATTCTTAACATTACAGATCCACTCATTAAAAACTTTCACCTAAAGTCTTCTTAGAGCATATTGCTCAATGGGGATGGCTAGTCATGATGATATCCTGGTTTAGTGGGAGTGGATAATTTTATGTAACAGATATTATTTTTAAGTGCACTTTATGAATATTTATTGATTCCAATAATAAAAATATAACTGCTTTTTCTAAAGCCTACTTTTGTGCATTTGAGTTTACTGAATTAACAGTTAGACTTGTTGGATTCATACAGTTAGACTCGTTGGAGTCATAAAGATAGACTCGTTGGAGTCATAAAGTGAAAACCAGTTAGAATTGTACCTTATTTGATCAAAGGACATTTCTATGTTACACATCCACATTTGATCTATGTCGTTAAGGGTTCTAAAACTTGTGATGTAGAAGGTCCTACCTCGATTGTACAGAAGGTAACGACCGCCATGTTCAGTGGCAAGGCACTTAATGGACCAGATTGTTTAGAAGCATGATTTGTTGGCGGTTAAAGTTTTGACGTTATAAAGTTATGCATAATATCTATTAAGTATGACCTATTGGCCAAAGTGGGAGATTGTTAGCCTTATTATGTTTTAAAATCTAATTTATTTTGGGCCTAATCAACTCAATTGGATATTTGCACCCGCCCACTTAACTTATGTTATTTGACCCAATAAAAAATTGATCAAACCTAAATGGTTTGGGTCTAGACACGTTTTCAATTACACTTAGCCATAAGTGTATTTAAATTAAAATGTGGGACTCATCTACACGTGTGAAACTCGTGTTATAAATCAAGAGCCTAGATCTATGTGTTGGCCCGAAGGCCCATCACTCTAGTTTTGATGATGATCAACTCATGTAGTATAGTACTAATGATCTTGTGTTTATTTAGTTTCAGATTTGTGATCAAGATCTTAGTAGGTGTGTAGCTTCAACAAAAGATTTAAAGTCAAGTTTTGGAGCTAGCACGGTTTGATTCAAGAGCTTGTGCATCAAGACCACATTAAGTACTCAAGAGGAGTCTAACTCTATGGATCGTGTTTGGACCAAGTCAAGAAGATGTGAAGACTTCAAGTGAAGACCTTCAAGATCAAGACTTGTGTCTAGGTTTGTTTTTATAAGATTTTGTTTTTATATAAAATGTAAAGGATAGAATAGTTGGTGGATTGCTCAAGTATATCTTACACACACACACTCTTGATTTAGATAAGTTTTTCATAAAAGAATTTTATTTTGGAAAAATACAAAAGAGTTTTCTTTTTGAAAAATACCGGTTTGATTTTTGGTATTCAAAGTATATATGTTTTAACCAAAACCAAATTTAGAGTTTAATGTCAAAAATATAGATATTTCACCATGTATGTGTAGTGGATCATATCCATACACTCTATGCTTTAAAAGTTGTTTAAATATCTTGTTTTTGTATTTGGAGAAGTTTTGAAAAAACTAATTTTGGAAAAATACAGTTTTCATTTTTAGCCAAAATTTTCAAGTTACAAAAATAGTTCAAATTGTTTGTACATGTCTTGATTTTGCTCAAGTATGTTTGTTTATCAAAATATAATGTTAAAACTACTTTTGTAGATTTTTCATAATTTTATGAGATTTTATTTGAGCTAAAATGACCAACCTTTTAATCCCTTAAAAGACCTATCTAGCTTCAGCCGGTCGACCGGACCGGTCGACCGAGGTTGAAGTCGGTCGACCGGGTTGGTCGACCGACGTGCACAGAACGTGCACGCCAGGACTGCTGGAGGGTCGGTCGACCGACCGGTCGACCGCAGAGAGCTTCTGCTCTCTAAAAAGCCCCGGTTGACCGGACCGGTCGACCGGCAGAGAGATCTGCTCTCTGTTCTAGGGCCACGGTCGACCGCTGGCTCAACGGTCAGAATTCTGACCGTTGGCCGGTCGACCGGGCGGTCGACCGACAGGCCAATCTGGCTCCCAATGGTAAGTTTTTTCTAACCCTATAAATTGGGGCGTTTGGGGGCTGTTTTACTCAAGATTTTTAAGTGGGTTTTGAGCTAGTTTTTCCAGCTCCATTAAGAAGTTTTCTCCACTTATTTGAGAGCAAATATTTTCAATCAAAAAGGGGAGTTTATCAAGAGTGTTTTAGAAGTGATTTTCTTGAGTTTTCCCTCCACCATTTCAATCCTTGTTTTCTCACACAACACTTGAGCTATCCATTGCTATATCTACCATAGGGATTTGTTGTGAGAGGATTTTAGGTGATCAAGTGTTGTGATAACCAAAGTTCTATTTTGTACTTTGAGGAGGCGGACTTGCGGGTTCGCGGTGTTTCGAGTTCGTGTGTGAACTCGGTGTTTGAGGTGCGGCCTCGGCGAGCTTGTGGGCTTGCGGTGTGTACGGGACTAGAGAGTCCAAGAGTTCTAGTGGGAACTCCTTGTAGGTGTTGCGACACCGAGTGATCCGGTGGGATCGGTTTTTAGTGAAAATCCTTCAAGTGTGAAGGCGGGGACGTAGAGCAAGTGTGCTCGAACCTCAAAACAAATCTCCCGTGTTTGCGATTGCTCACTCTCTATCTCTTACTCTTGTTTATATCTTGCATGCTTTTATTTCTTTCATCTTATATGCTTGATATATTTATGAGCTTAATTGTTATATGCTTGGGAATTGTTTGCTAACACTTGTATTCAACCAAGAGAGCCAACACGGCACCTCAACTCTTATTTAGAGGAATCTTGAGGAGTCAGGGAATCCGGCTACACTCTTGTGTTATACTTGGTGTTTAGTGTAAGAAGTTTTAATTTGTATTAAATAGTTGTTAATTCCGCATTTAGTGACCATTAGATTAGCCATCACCTATTCACCCCCCTCTAGGTGAATTACACTATGATGAGTTGAATTAGGGTTCCTTGATGCTATATTTATCATGGGTAGGGTTTCCTCTCCACCAACAATGACAATATCTCTATTGGAGGCCTCTCTCATCTTCTCTAAAGATAAAAAAGAGAACTTGGTGGCTGGAGAGATGAATTCTCTCCCTCAACTCCGGTGTTCTCGAGGTCGTGCAACTTTCGGCATCCTTTCATGATGAAATCAGATATGCCTAAAACCCTTCTTCCCTTTGATCATGATAAAGAGGCTATGCATGTATGAGATCTTGTATGAAATAAATTAGATCTAACAAGTTATCAAACAAAGTACACATTTAACTTGCTTACAATTACAAAAATAAATAGTTCTTACAGAATGTCATAATCACGTACGAGAAGTGGATTAGCAAAATTTACTATGTACGAGATATGGACGACCTAAAAGTTTTCTTTTACATTTTATTTACAGATCAATTTCACTTATGGCGAATCCCCCCAAAATCTAGTACAAAACCCAAACCCGCAAAAGTTTCAAAAACCATTGTCACATACTATCTAGTGAAACCCTAGAGTTGATTCATGCTCTTCTCTTCTTTATTATCTGCATTAAGGTTATAACTACATACAATTTTAAGCTAAATAACTCAATAAATAACAGTTGGTCCAAGGGTACAATCACTCATATTTTGATAATTCATAACTCACATAGTTAAAGAAATAATGATTTTGAAATGTTTATAAAGTCTATAGGTCATTCAAGATCATAGCTTAGAACTCAACTTCAACAAATATATCTTGAAACATCTTTATTTGAAGATTGAAGCTCAATAAGTCAAAATTAAATCAAGAGCTCAATAAGAAGACTTCATATTACTTGAATAAAATTCATGTTTGTAAGTTAGAATTTTGTTAAAGCTTTGGTTATAGAATTTGGTAGCTCAAGCTTCTATAAGAACACGCAACATGTTTCACTGCATGATTTGATGGATTTTTAAATATATATACCACACACATATTAATTATAAAATGAATTTGAAGTATTTGTTTCTCAAAAGATAATTTTAGCTAAAGTTGCTTTATTAAATGATTAAATATCAAAAATAAGTTTTTTTTTGAAATATGTTTTGAAATTATTCCATACATGTTAGTGCTTAAAAGATCTTAAAGAAACTTAATTTGCATAATTTTTAAGTTAAATTGATTTAAATAAAGGTTTAAAAGGAATCTTAAAAAGTATATGATTTTCTACAACCCTACACAGGCTTTCGAAAATAGATATCAATGTGCACATACTGATTTTAAGCTAAATTATTTTTGACAGCCTTTGTGCCTGTTTTTTATTGTGTTTTACAGAGAGTTGGGTTGATTGCAGAACTGACTCATTTTCCCTTTGTTTTTCTAAACTTCCAAAAACCATTTTTGATAACTCATAAAAGGGTTTTCGGTAACATTTTATAGAGAGTTTGGTTGGTTTCATAACTAACTCATTTTCGATAGTTTTTTCTTTGTTTTTCTTATATTTTTGAAAATCATTTTCGGCAGCTCAAAAAATATTTTGACAGCTTTTTCTTGAGAGTTGGTTAGTTGCAGAGCTGACTCATTTTCAACACTTTCTTGTTTGAAAATTGGGCACTTTCGAAAATGACTTTTGACAGCCCTTATATTGTTTTCAAAAATGAACTTCAGGTATTGAAAAATATAATCATTTGACATTTGTTACTATTATCTGTTGAAAATGACAGGTATATTTTCGACAACTTTTGGCAGATTTCTCTGCTGATTTTTAGCGATGTTTTAATTTTTACTTGCTATAAAAATTGAACGTTATACAACTATTTTTACAACAAGTTTTAAGAGCTATTATTAATCTAATCTCTGAAAGAAATATTCCCACAAAATTTCTTTGAGTTTATATTGAGCCTTCTATTCAGTTCTCTTTTGTTTTTCTCACACACAAGCTTGAGTTCTCAAAGTCTTAAACTTCGTTATAGGTTTACTGTTTGTGAAAGTTTCATGTGATCAAGTATAATCATAAGTCTTGTTACTGTTGTTGTAATGAACCTCCAGTGAGAGAGGTGGTAGTAGGAGTTGCGGCTCCGAGAAGATCTCGAGGGACCGTTGCTTATAAGCGTTAGTTCAATTTCGCAAACGGGTAATAGTGAATTTTCTCCACAGGAGTTGGAGATAAGGACGTAGATCTACGGATCAAACCTCGATAACACTTTTTGGTGTTTGCGAAATTTGCTCATTCTGTACTCTCTCTTATTTATTATTACTGTTTATTCTTGTCTATTGTTAATTATAGAAGATAATGTTTTAATTGCTTAATTTTCGCATAATTTAATTAGCACCACATATTCGCCCCATTTAGGTGATTTTCATAACAACCTAAATCATGTATATTTGCGCTAAAGACAAATGCATATCCAAGGTGGTAACATTAAAGTCAAATAGATATAGTGTGATCAAACATCAAATGAAGGAACTCCATAATTCACTCTAATTGACTATCATTTTATATAAAGTGTCAACAAATATCATCGCCTATGATCAGAAATTGAAAGCACACCACAATTCAGTCCACAAGTATTCTTTTACCAGCAATACTCAATCTCAGCTTCTCTAAATGGATGATGAACAAGGCAACAATCCTAGCCAGATGTAAAACCTATATTGTTCACACATCGTGAGGATGATGAACTTAACTGTCTTGGAAATTAAAATTGCACTACAGTAGGAAAAAACTACATAGTATTTAGAAAGATATCATAGCTAATATCTGAAATAGGTCTACAATATAAGGTTGAAAATTTAAATTAGGAGTCACAAATGACACACACCATGTACATTATTGAATGTTAGAATCTGCCACATTTCAAATTTTACGAGATACCACCATATTAAGTTTGACACAAAAACAAGTTACAACAACATCAAAGTTTTCATTTCAATGTTATATGTTGATTGCATGAGTTCTTTATCTCCACTCTGCTCTCTGTGGAGGCTCAGGCTATCTCTGATCCTCTATCGAATTAACAACTATCATAATACCTTTACTTGCCTAAATTCAGTTCATTTAGGTCTCTCCCTAGTTCTTATTGCTACATTAACTACGATCTTCACACTCCTAACCGGTACACTTGTTGCGCATGCCAAATATGAAGATAAATGTATAAATCAAGAAGTTCAAGAAGGTAACATAACACCAATATTACGATCATGAATATATAAGAAGTCATGACTATCCAATAAATTAGTGAAGAGGATGTTTGATAGTGTTTGAAATGAATGCATATAAGGTAAATTAATGAACAATTAATATGTATAACTAAAAGAACTCTAGCAGTCTAATAGAAATTAAATATTCCTAGTTGTGAACAAATATTGAACTATAATGCCAAAATAAGCTCATCTTTTCCTTACCCAGATAGGTAGGAGACACTAGAATTCCCTAAGTGGTCTGATGCTTCGATCCTCCACATTACATATGCCATTATCGCTATCCTCCTTACTTAGAATACCTCCATATGAATCATCGTCTAAGAAGGTTTGCCACACATCATTCACCAAGTAGACGCAGTTTCTTTTGAACCTAGAGTCCGGATACATCGCATAATCGAAACCGAACTCCCCAGAAAGATTGTGAAACCATCCAATCTCTCCATGGTCACCCACTCTGGTGTAAGCTTCTCCCCTACAATTGCCAGCTTGTAGATGCTGAAGCCTAATGTCCTCTCCGTGTTGGTATCAATGAATCCCACAATCTGGATCAGGTCATTTGGAGGGAGGCATGCAAGATACTGAATTTCCAAAATTCTCCTAAAACCAAAAGTTCTCTTGAAATCAGTAATACAAAATTGTCTGAATGGAGAGATAAGTTTGAAATGGCTGTTGTGGTTGAAGGCACAGGTGCCCCCACCACCACTAACGGCTGTTTTCCGTTGAAAATTGAATAAAGGAAAAACTTATAGAAGAGATTGAGGAGCAAAATTACAAGTAACTTAAAAGAAAATTACAGGTAGAATTTCTCTGAGATTTCTGGAGAAGTATGCCAGTAGGAATCTGATCAGCGCACGATCACTTTATCCCTTTAATGATGCAATCGGTCAGGTGACCAAGCTGCCTCCTTGATAGAATTTCCTTCTCGCTTGGTTCCAAAAATCTTCGAAGATAGAAGGCGTGTTGAAACCCTGATTGAAAGATAACTGAATCTCTGAGGTTTTGGAAGCAAGAAGGCAAGAAAACCCTTTTGCTCTAAGTCTCTTCTTAATCTCCCCCCAAGATTTTCCAGCGAATATTTTTCTGCCCCTTTTCTTGTCGTGCAAGGGGCTATTTATAGCCAAAATGGGGCGTAACTGCCCCCTTGAATCAGCAAGACTGAATTAGTCGATCAGCTTCACGCAAGGCTAGAAATAGCCTTGCCGTGAAGCTAACTACGAGCTTCCGGCGAAGCTAAAAAGTTCGTACGAACTCCTCCTTGCCATCGTGGCTTAATTGTCTCCATTTAATATGGGATCAAGTGGGCGGGTATAACCACCCACTTAAAGTGGCGTTAATCCCACTAAATTATTGGGGGTTTACCCATTAGATGCTCGTGGGATTTTGAAACGGTCAATTGATGACCTAATAAAGCTCGCTGCGGAGCTAAGTGAGAAGCTCTTCTTCGGGCGAAGTTATCTTCATATCCTCGTGCGAAGCTAGAACTTAGCCTATAGCTTCAGGCGAAATTACCTTCACATCCTCATGCCAAGTTAGAACATAGCCCATAGCTTCAGGCAAAATTACCTTCACAGCCTCATGCGAAGCTAGAACTTAGCCCATAGCGAAGCCAGACCATTCCTTCCTCTAGCGAAGCTGGGATGAAGCTTCTAGCGCGAAGCTCTAGGATTAGCCTTTGGAGGGGCTAAACGGGAGCTTCGTGCAAAGCTTATGACTTCGGCCTTTTAGCAATCTTGGATCTCTACGAGGCTAGGTATTCGATCAGACCTGGCTTTATAAACTTGCTTTGGCCTCTTTATGGGCAACTTTGGCTTATTGTCTGCTTTACTGAATCAATAGAGTCCAAGTCACTGCTTTATCCCTCAGGATGAGTAAACACTGGTCTGTCGTCAGCTTGTCTGCAACTTGTTCTTTTATAAATGTCGACAAGTTAGACATGTTTAGACAGGTTGAAGAAAAGTCTGGGAGTTTTATCTTTTTAGAGTGTCAACAACGACATCTAACAATTTGTATGCATCATGATAGATAATGTCATCAATGTGCAAACAGAAAGGGGCGAGAAATCTATGCCATTGGTTGTCCATGAGCTCTGTAAAAGCTAGATAGGCACAGTTATGGACGATTATGACGTTCATGTTGAGGAAAAGGAGTCCATCTTCTGGGGGACAAAATCTGAATTGATCAACATAAGAGTGTTATGAGGGAGGGTGAAAGGGGAGGGGAGATCGATGCGAGCACTGAAGTATGTTGTATACTAGTCTACGGACTAATATACTATAATCTAAAATTTTAAGTGGAGAGCAACTTTTCTTTTCTTGCTTGCTTGCTTTAATGCTTGATACAAAAAATAAAGAGGTACACTGGCCTTTTATAGGCTTCAAAACTTACAAGAATATCAACCTCCAAATTGATGATGACTCATTATGATGACTCTTCAATCCTTCTAATTTAAAGATGATGACTCTTTATTTCTCTCAATTGATGATGATTCCTAATTGATGATGACTTATCATTTCTAAATTAAAGATGATGACTCTTTATTTTCCAAAATCATAAAGACATTTTTATTTGATATTCCAACACACCCCCTCAAATCAAAATGTTTTCATACCGAGCATTTCTTTTAGCCTTCTGAAAGGTTCAATAGGCAATGGCTTGGTGAAAATATCTACTACTTGCTCCATGGTATGACAATACTCCAGCTTCACAGTTTTCTACTTTACATGGCCTCTGAGAGAATGAAACCGTGTATCTATATGTTTGCTCCTCCCATGATGTACTGGGTTCTTTGCAAGTTGGATGGCTGATTTGTTGTCCACAAATATTACAGTCGCTTCTTCTTGTGGATGATCCAATTCCTTTAAAATGTTCCGCAACCAAATAGCTTCACATACAGTAGATGAAGCTGCCACATACTCTGCTTCACATGAAGATAAGGCCACAACTCCTTACTTCTTTGAGGTCCATGAAAATGCAGTTGACCCAAGATAGAAGACATAGCCAGTGGTGCTTTTCCCTCTCATCTTGGTCACCTCTCCAGTCGTTATCTGAATAGCCTAATAACTCTGCAGTTTCACCATAAGTATAAAATAGACCAAGGTTGAGTGTGCCTTTGATATACCTTAGAATTCTCTTTGCAGCTAGCCAATGAGACTCCTTCGGTGTCTCCATATAGCGACTCACAAGTCCGACTCCGTAATCTAAATGATATAACTTTCACCTGTGATGAGCTGCAAGTGAAATTAATAATCTCACCGTATCTAATCGAGCAACTGGTGCAAAGACTTCTTCATAGTCGATGCCGTATTTTGTTTGTAGCCTTTCGCCACAAGCCTCGCCTTGTACCGATCAACCTCACCATCTGCTGTGCATTTGATCTTGTACACCCATTTGACACCTATCGCCTTGTGATTTTTGTGAAGTGTTGTCAACTCCCATGTGTCGTTCTTCTGGATGGCATGCACTCCTCCTTCATTGCTGATCGCCAATAATCTTGTTCCTTAGCCTCTTGGAAAGTGAGAGGCTCATGATCGGCATATAAACAAAAGAGATTAGTTTCTCCATCTTCTTCTATCTGCTCATAGATCTCCCTGAGGCTTCTCATTTTGATTGGACCTCGTTGCACGGAGGATTCGCTACTACTATCTTCCCCAGAAGATGGAGAACCTCTTGCAGGAGACGGTGTAGCATGTTGAGGAGATGGTGGTGTAGTTGGTGGTGGAACCTCTTATAGGGGCTCGTCAGGTTCATTCACCATGGGTTGGTCTTTGACAGTCTCTTCATTGCTCCAACTCCATGCTTCAGCTTCATTGAAGACAACATCTCTACTAACCACTGGTTTCTTAGTTAGTGGATTGTAAAGCTTGTATGCCTTCGATTCCTCGCTATATCCCGATGAAAATGCATTTTTCACCATGATTGTCAAGCTTCTTCCTTTTGATTTCAGGTACTTGAGCATATGCAACACACCCACAAATCCGTAGGTGTGCGACATTAGGCATATAGCCGTTCCATGCTTCTTGAGGCGTCTTGCCCTTCACTTGCTTCGTCGGGCACCGTTTGAGCAAATAGGTTGAACATGCCACAGCTTCCGCCCAAAACTGCTTCGTCAATCCCTTTTCTTTAAGCATGGTTCTTGTCATGTCAAGAATAGTGCGGTTCTTTCTTTCTGCGAGGCCATTTTGCTGTGGTGTATAGGCAGTAGTAAAATGCGTCTTTATGCCTTGCTCCCTGCAATATTCTTGAAACATGTTTGAGGTGTACTCACCACCTCGATCAGATCGGAGAGTTTTTAGCTTATAGCCACTCTCTGCTTCAACAAGAGCTTTAAAATTCTTGAAGGTAGTAAAGGCAGTAGATTTTTCTTTAAGAATGTACACCCACAACTTTCTACTGAAATCATCAATGAAAGTAATAAAATATCAATTACCTCCTAAAGAGACGGGATCTAGCGGTCCGCAGATGTCAGTATGAACAAGTTGTAATGGTGCCTCCTCGCTCTCCACGACTTTCCATTGGGAAAAGGAAGTCGTGTTTGCTTGCCAATTATGCAAACTTCACAAGTATGACTTGGTGGATCGATTGTTGGTAAACCTCGTACCATGCCGGCTGTAGATAGTAGCTTCAGGCCGCTGAAATTTAGATGACCGAAGTGAAGATGCCACCTCCATGACTCATTCTTCATGAGTCCTTGAAAACACTTCTCAACTTTTGTGTTTAGATGCAAGGAAAACATGCGGTTCCTTGTCATCTTAATACAAGCTATAAGACCTCCTTTTGCATTTTTTAACCAAAGGTGGTTGTTCTCCATATATACTTTATATCCTTTTTTGAGTAATTGACCGATGCTGAGAATATTACTTTTCATGTTAGGAATATAATAAACATCGAAAATATACTCGGGCTTACCATCCTTTTGATAGATTTTGATCTTCCTCTGCCTTCAACGGAGAGTTTTGAAGAATCTCCCCAAGCTCACACTTCCATGAACTCCTTCTACGAAGGAGTTCCATGAATAGTTCTTTCTTCCCGCACATGTGGTTGCTAGCACCCGAGTCAAGGTACCAAACATCATTCTGAACACTTGAATCATCATGAGCAAGAAGAAGAGTAGAGTTATTACCTATGTCATTTGTTGCTTCGGCAAGATTGGTAAGATCTTCAGTTCTGTGCCAGCAATCTAAGGCAAGTGTCCAAATTTTTGACAGTTGTAGCATTGGACGTTCTTGTTGTTTCCACGTCCAGATGTAAATCTTCCCCGATTGCTTCGTCCTCGACCTCTGAAGCTTTGGAACTCCACTTGATTTTGAGTGGTTCGTTGTTGGGACCACGTCCCCTACCTCTGCCACGACCACGACCTCTACTATGTGAGCCACGATCATTTAGAGTCAGCTTTGACTCTAATGCTTGTTCCAAGACTATGGAACCAATCTTCTTTTGCATGCGTTGCTCATGAACTTGGAGAGATCCCAAAAGCTCCTCTATTGAGATCTCCTCCAAATTCTTGGACTCCTCAATTGCCGTCACCACGTGCTCGAACTTTGATGTGAGGGATCGCAACAATTTCTCCATCACTCGGACGTCCTCCATCTTCTCTCCATTTCTCCTCATTTTATTCACAATTAGTAGTAATCATGAATAATAATCGGAGATTTTTTCTTCTTCTTTCATTTGAGCGGCTTCAAGATCGCCCTTCAAAGTTTGAAGGCGAATTCGCTTCACCCGCTCGACTCCTTTGTAGATGGTAGCAAAGATTTCTCATGCTTCCTTACTCGTCGTTGCTTCGGTAACTCTCTCGAAGGTAGACTCGTCCAACCCTTAATAGAGTAGAAAACGAGCCTTGCTATCCTTTTTTCTTTGCTCTTTAAGAGCCTTCTTCTCTTCGGCGGTGTAGGCGGCTTCTACCTCCGGTGTGGGTTCCTTAAACCCATCAAAGATTAGCTCCCACAACTCTTGAGAACCAAATAGAACTTTCATCTGAATTGACTAACTCTCATAGTTATCTTTCAATAACTTGGACACTTGTGGATTGATGAGATTGTTGGTGGAGGCCATGAGGAGAAGAGGAAATGAAACAAAATTGAATTGGCTCTGATACCAATTGTTGTATACTAATCTACGGACTAATATACTATAATCTAAAATTTTAAGTGGAGAGCAACTTTCTTTTCTTGCTTGCTTGCTTTAATGCTTGATACAAAAAACAAAGAGGTACACTGGCCTTTTATAGGCTTCAAAACTTACAAGAATATCAACCTCCAAATTGATGATGACTCATGATGATGACTCTTCAATCCTTCTAATTTAAAGATGATGACTCTTTATTTCTCTCAATTGATGATGACTCCTAATTGATGATGACTCATCATTTCTAATTAAAGATGATGACTCTTTATTTCTCTCAATTGATGATGACTCCTAATTGATGATGACTCATCATTTCTAAATTAAAGATGATGACTCTTTATTTTCCAAAATCATAAAGACATTTTTATTTGATATTCTAACAAAGTAGAGATTGAGGAGAAAGATGGCATGGGAGTAGAGATTGATGATGTCGAGCCAGAAACAACATTGTCAGGATCCTACTGAATTGTTAAGGGATAGGGGGTAAGAGTGGTTCTTAACAAGGCATAAAAGGTTGCTCTTTTAGATGATGATGGTGAGGGTATAAAGAGAAAAGGTACTGTGGAGTCGGAGGTGAAGATGGAATGCCATGATAAGCAGACATCGATGAAGCATAGGCGATCACGGTAGGAGAGTAAATGAGAGGCGACCTTGTCTGTGATTGGCAAGGGGAGAGTCGACCAATCGACTGCCATTGTCACCAACATTGTCGTCGTCTTCTCAAGTTCTAATGTTGTTAAAAAAGCAAAAAACCCTAGAAAGAGCAAGAATTGAAGTACAAACCTGATGACTGTGATTTCATTTTCTCAAATGAAGAAGAACATATGGATGGTGATAAAAATATGGTTAGCTCGAGCTCGATTATAAGCTCTTAGCATAAGTTAGTAAAGAGTTTGGCACATTATATTTATTTATTTCTGTATTTATATTCTTAAAATCTTTTTTCATGAATTTCTTGACTAAGATTGAAATTGTAATTTTTGTTTAGTTTTCATATTAGTTTCAAACAAAAATATACTAGAACATGTTAGCACAAGAAGAACTAGAAATATGAGGAGGAGGAGCAAGGAGCAAGAGCACAAATTTCTTTTCTATCAAATTCTTGCTTATTCTTACTTCTCTTTTCATTCAAGGATGACAACACTATTTATAGACTCCTAATGACTCTTGAGATTCCACACACATTGGAATTCCACACACAATGACTCTTAAACTTCCTCACAATGACTCTTAAACTTCTTCACAATAACTCTTGGTAATTATAACTACATAATGCATTTGACCTCTCATCTCCTTAATTAATATTGTATTGGGAACTCCAAGGGACTTTGTTTGAGTTTATCTTTCAACAAATTCCTCCCTTAAACTCAAACATTTTCATCCTTCATTCCAATCATCTTCTTGCAATTTTCGAATAGCATTGTTGGTAGCGGCTTTGTAAAGATTCTGCCACTTGATCACGACTCGCAACGTGACTCAGTCGCACTTTACCTTTCTTCACATGTTCCCGTATTAAATGGAAACGAACATCTATATGCTTACTCCTTTCATGGTGCACCGGATTCTTTGCCAACTCAATTGCTGATTTGTTGTCAACTCGTATTTCGGTCGCTTCGTTTTGCTGGAGTTTTAGCTCACATAGCAAATTTCTCAGCCAGATTGCGTGGCACACGCACCATGATGCTGCCACATATTCTGCTTCGCATGTTGATAAGGTTACTATTGGCTGCTTCTTTGAGACCCATGTGAAAGCTGTGTCTCCCATATAAAACACATATCCCGATGTGCTTTTTCGATCATCTATATCTCCGCACCAATCACTGTCGGAGTAACCCACCAGTTTGTATTCATGTGTCTCCGAGTAGAATAACCCGAGTGATACAGTTCCTCGAATGTATTGAAGAATCCTCTTGATAGCCTTCAAATGTGAGTATTTCGGTTCCTCCATGAACCGACTCACTATCCCGACACTATATGCAATGTCAGGCCTTGTACATGTGAGATACCGTAGGCTCCCAACTAAGCTCCGGTATTTGTTTGCATCCACTCGATCTCCTTCATCAAATTTTGAGAGTTTCGCACCAAGTTCCATCGGTGTTGCAACCGGGTTGCAATCTTCCATCTTGTTTTTCTTCAAAATGTCTTTTGCATACGCCTCTTGGGACACAAATATTCCCGATTTTCCTTGCTTAACCTCAAGACCAAGAAAATACTTCATCAGCCCCAAATCTCTCATCTCGAACTCCCGAGTCATCGCTTCTTTGAAGTCTTTTATCATCTCCTCATTATTCCCCATGAATATGAGATCATCAACATAAAGAGCAACAAACAGCAAGTTACCTTTTTTCTTCTTCACATATAATGCATGCTCATGAGGACATTGCATGAACCTGTTCCCTTTGAGGTAGGTGTCGATTCGGGTATTCCATGCTCGCGCGCTTGCTTAAGCCCATATAGCGCCTTCTTTAACTTCAACACTTTTTTCTCCTTCCCGGCTTTCATGTACCCAGGAGGTTGCTCCACATATACTTCTTCTTCAAGCACACCATTTAAAAATGCTGACTTCACGTCCATCTGATGGATTGGCCACTTGAATTGTGCTGCTTGGGATATAAGAAGCCGAATTGTCTCCATCCTCGCGACTGGAGCAAAGACTTCATCATAATCAATCCCAGCCTTTTGTCTATAGCCTTTTGCTACTAGACGTGCCTTATATCTTTCTATCTCACCTTGGGCATTCATCTTTTTCTTATACACCCATTTTACTCCTATGGGTTGATGTCTTTTCGGCAGCTCCACCAACTCCCAAGTTTCATTTCTTTCAATAGCACTTATTTCTTCATCCATCGCGGCTTGCCATTTCTTATCTCTCACTGCTTCTTCAAAAATGATATTCTCAGCATCTGCTAGAAGACATACCAAGTGTACTTCGCTTGTTGTCTCGTATAGATCTTGCAAGCTTCGCATCTTCGGTTGTCTTAGTTCTTCTTCATCATCAGATGTCGGAGGGCTTGTCTGTTTGATTATCGGTGCAGAGGTTGATTCTTCTATTTCTTCCTCCTGCGTTACCTCTTTTTGTTGTTCCAATCCCATGCGCTTTCTTCATTCACTTGCACATCTCGGCTTACAACCACCTTTTCTTCGATCGGGTCGAATAACTTGAAAGCTTTTGTCTTCTCGTCATACCTGATGAACACGTACTTCTTACTCTTGTCATCTAGCTTGGTTCTTCTTTGATCCGGTACGTGCGCATAGGCCACACTACCGAATACTCTCAAATGTGATACGGTTGGTTTTCGTCCGCTCCAAGCTTCCTGGGGTTTGATCTCCCATCTTCGCATGTGGCACCGATTTTGCACATACACAGCACATTGCACCGCTTCTGCCCAAAATTCTTTTGGCATGTTTTTGCTCTTCAACATCGACCGAACCATATCAAGAATAGTCCGGTTTTTCCTCTCGGCCACACCATTTTGCTGAGGTGAGTATGGTGCAGTCAAGAATCTTCTGATTCCTTATTCCTCGCAGTAGCTTTTGAAAGCAGTTGACATGTACTCTCCGCCTCTGTCCGATCGTAAGGCCTTGATATAAAGACCAGTTGTCTTCTCTACTTGCATCTTGAATTTCTTGAACACCTCGAGTGCCTCGGACTTTTCTTTCATGAAGTAAACCCAAGTCTTCCTTGTGTTGTCGTCAATAAAGGTGATAAAGTACCTCTTCTCACTGAATGACTTAGGTGTGATCGGGCCACATATATCGGTATGTACCAACTCGAGAGAACTCCTTGCACGATATTCCGCCCTTTTCTGAAAAGTGTTCCTTGTTTGCTTGCCAAGTACACACCCTTCGCAAAATTCTTGGTGTAGTCCATATTTAAAACCGTGGACCATATGCTTCTTTGCTAATTCTGTTAGGCCGCCATAATGTAAGTGTCCGAACCGCAAGTGCCACAACGAGACTTTGTCATCCATGTTGACTTGCAAGCACCTTTCTCGCACACTTCTCAAGTTGAGTTTGAACATCCGATTCTTGGCCATCTCCACTCGTGCAAGTAACCGGCCTCCTTTGTCCTTCAAGTGTAACATTCGATCTTTCATGAAGATCGAATATCCCTTCTCTAATAGTTGGCCCATGCTAAGGATATTACTTTTCATGTCAGGCACATAGTAGACATCCTCAATTGTCCCTTCTTTGCCATCCTTTTGAGAAAAAGCGTATTTTTCCTCGGCCTTTGACTTGAACCTTCGACGCATCTCCAAATGACATGTGCCCATCTTCTATCTCTTGGATCTCCATAAAGAGATGTTTGTGCCCACTCATGTGATTGCTAGCGCCTGTATCGAGATACCAGACCGAGTCGCTATCAGGAATAATGTCTTTATAGGCCATCATGAGAATACCATCGTCTCTTATCTTCTCTTCCGTGACTAGTTTCGCATTTTCTTCTATCTTTTTGTCGGAGTAGAACTCTTTTGCGTAGTGTCCATATTTTCCGCATTTGTAGCACTGGACATTTTGACGATTTGACCGGCCGCCTCTACCACGACCGCGTCCTTGACCACGCCAATTTTGTTGGCTCGGCTGGTCCTTTTCTTTCGAGTTGTCTCCGCGTCCGCAGCCTCTACCGTGACCACGACCTCCACGGCCGCGTCCTCGACCACGCCAGTTTTGCTGGGCATACATCGTCTTGTCCTCCTTGATAGTTGCCTTAGATTGTAAGGCCTCTTCGAGCAGATCTTGTTTCTTCTTCTTCCGTTGCTCATGCACCTCGAGAGAACCGGCGAGATCATCTATGGTCATCTCCTCCAGATTCTTCGACTCCTCAATTGCGCAGACAACATTTTCAAAATTCTCGGTCAATGACCGCAGAATCTTCTCCACGACCCTTGAATCGGTTATGGTTTCTCCATTGCGTTTGAGTTGATTCACCACCGTTTGTACACGCGTGATGTAGTCAGATACTCCTTCTGACTCCTTCATTTTCATGGTCTCCAATTCACCTCGTAGAGTTTGAAGCCGCACTTGTTTAACACGGTCGGCGCCTTTGAAGACTTTTTGCAAAATCTCCCATGCCTCCTTCGAAGTTGCCGCACTAGCAATCTTCTCGAACCCTGACTCATCTACCGCTTGGAATAAGAAGTAGAGAGCGGTCTTGTCTTTCGTGCGCGTTTCTTTCAACGCCTTTATCTGATTCGGCGTCATGTTATCAGTAGTAGCCGGCTCTGTGTAGCCGTTCTCAACTACTTCCCACGCGTCTTGTGCACCAAGCAACACCCGCATCTGAATGCTCCAATTGTCATAGTTCGTCTTTGTGAGGTGTGGTAGCGGCATCTACCCCAGCGGTGTAGGCTTTTGTCCCAGCGGTGTACTCCCAGAATTCGCCATGGCTGTCACCGACGGTCTTCACCTTCAGCACTTGTCTTCGCTTTCGGTACTTAGTTTCGCCTTCGCACTTAACTTCGCCTTCGGCAACTTGTCTTCGCCTTCACCTTTAGCACTTGTACTCGCCTTCGCCTTCAGTACTTGTATGAAGTGGTAGGGGCGGTCTTCGTAGCACACGCAGTGCTCGCCGCACAAGGCGCAAAGTCATGTAGAGTACTCATGCAAAGTACTCGCCTTCAGCAAGAAGTGGATTGTGCTGTGCACTCTCTGGCACGCCTTTAGCAAGGAAGTGAATTTGGTCTTCTCCAAGCTTCAAGCTTCAAGCTTCACAATGGGAATCACCTCCCAAAGTAATCACCGCACGAAGGAAAAATAATCACACACTGCCCAAGTCATGCAGCACTTCCTTGAGATTTGATCACAGCACAAAGAACTTGCTGAAGATTTGATCACCTTGAGATTTGATCACCGCCAATGTCTTTTGATTGCTGAGCGCCTCTCGCACTTGCTTCACGCGCTGCCACTGAGCGCTCCTTACGCACTGCGATCACCGTCAACGCGCGTCTTTGATCACTCCACCACGGCTCTGATACCAATTTGTTAGCACAAGAAGAACTAGAATATGAGGAGGAGGAGCAAGGAGCAAGAGCACAAAATTTCTTTTCTATCAAATTCTTGCTTATTCTTGTTTCTCTTTTCATTCAAGGATGACAACACTATTTATAGACTCCTAATGACTCTTGAGATTCCACACACATTGGAATTTCACACACAATGACTCTTAAACTTCCTCACAATGACTCTTAAATTTCTTCACAATAACTCTTGGTAATTACAAACTACATAATGCATTTGACCTCTCATCTCCTTAATTAATATTGTATTGGGAACTCCAAGGGACTTTGTTTGAGTTTATCTTTCAACAGAACAAGCCTTATCATATTTGTCATGATATCTTTTGTAATAGACATCACAAACAGAATAAATAAGAAGATAAGACATGAACGGAATAAAGAAGAAGACAAGATCAATGTAGAGGATTAGTCAAAGCATCTTCATATTGGCATAGAAGGGTGTTTGGGTGGGTGGGTGGAGAGAATTTGTGTTTTGTGTGTGTGTGTGTGTGTGTGAGAGAGAGAGAGAGAGAGAGAGAGAGATGATGTTTTGTAGTGTTTTTCCTTTTTCTTTTTGTTTACTTTTTTTTATGAGAGAGTTTAAATTATAAATAAAATATTAAAAATAAAAGATAGAAAAAAAACAGGTGATAGAAGAAAGAGTGATGATGGATACAAATAGTACACATGCTTTATATTTGTTGTTTTTAAGAATAGTCGTAGATAAGAGAGAAAACAAGATTTTTTTTTTTCTTATCAAAATTAAAAATCTTTTGCTATGTATTTCTTGATTGTAAATGGAATACATAATTTCAAGATTGGAATAAGCTCGGCTCTAGCTCGTTGAAAACTTGTCAGAGTGCATATGCTATCTTAATGAACATAGCTTGGACGAAGTATCTAGCGAAATCTTGAATCATCAAGGAATTACCAAACTAATAAGTGGCAAGTGATATTTATAATATTTCTCCCAAAACTTCCTATGTTTTTATCTTAAAGTTTTTTCCCTAATGAATTGTTTATTCAATAATAAAAATACAAATTATGCTCACACTAACACTAGTGTACAACCCAACAAGCTAAATGCAAGCATGTAGCTATTGCTACTGTAGCTAAATGGTAAAAATCTCTCTTTAGTAGAAGAATTCTGGGGTACAAAAATCCCACTTGCTCCATGTCATCATCTATGTGACTTTTAAGAAATAATAATGGAAAGAAAGGACTGAGTGGCTCCTTAATCTTCTCTTAGTGCTCCGCGATCAAAATTAGAGACAAGTGTCGCTGGTCTCGATTTGATGAAATCCTCTCAATTCCAAAGTCAGAATCTGCACTAGATAAGAAACTTAAAAAACTTAGAGAGCATTTAAGTGGTTAGCTCTCATATAAGTCATATTTGAGTTCATCTGTGCTCTTAAAAAGCTTAATCTCAATTTCTTTTCTTTTCCCCGCTTTTTCCTCCCCATTTCCTACTCACACATTTTTCTTCCCAACTTACAGCAAACCAAGCAGGCCCTATGTTGACTCACCATAACCAATTATTGTCTCACTCGTTTATAAATATGCAAATGAGAGTGTGAGCTCTTTAACAGTCTAAATCCTCTTTAAGTTTCCAAAGTTTATTCTGTATGAGAGATTCAGACTTAGCATCATAGTGTATTTGCTAGGTCAAGGCTTGTGCACTGACTTCATTGAAGAACTAACTTTGTGCTTTCTTTCCATTATCATTTCTCAAGATCTCATGAAGTACCTACTCTAAGGGTGGAAGTGAGGAAGTGAGGAAGTGAGGAAGTAGTAATAGTTCCCTTTGGAACTTGGGAATTGGTTAGAAAGTTTCCGGTGTTTGGATGTTGTTGGAAGTGTGGTTTGAAAAATGTTATGTTTTTTCGGTATTTGGATGGTAATGTAAAAGTGGAAGTGGAAAAGTTGACCACAAAGTTGACCGTAAAATAATATTTAAATAAAAATTAATTAAGAAAAATAAAAAATGAACTGTAATTAGAATGCAAGTGAGATTTACATGATCACAAAATTAACTGTTTTGCGCTACAACTTATTACAAATGAGATTTATATGACCACAAAATTAACTGTAGCACTCAAGAAGTGAGGAAATGGTTGCATAAAAGAGAAAAGGAAAAAGGAAAAGGGGTTTTCTTATTTCTTTTTTTGGTGTTTGGATAGATAGGGAAGTGAGCAATTATACTTCCCCATTTCCTTACTTCCGCACACTTCCTTGCAACCAAACACGCCCTAAAAGAAACAAAGTCAAACTGAGCTTAGCTCAAGTGGCGAGAGACATCGTGGAAGCTTGCGGATTCAAGTATCCCTAATTAGAGTGCGTGAGGTGATTTTTCGAACTAAGTTTATAGGGTATATTAAGAGGCATATTACACGACCCGACTTCATGGCCTATGGAGGCTATGAACCTCGATTGATAGTTCGTGGATGCTCTAGGCTGCACACGGAAGTTACGAGCATTGTGATTTATGTGTGTGAATTAAGCATTTCATTCTCTTTTGCGAGAGTTTCTTTAGAAAAAGGGGGGGGGGGGGAGAGAGAGAGAGAGAGAGAGAGAGAGAGAGCAGACAACAAGAAGGAGGAGGAGGAGGAGGAGGAGAAGAAACGGTGGTGGTGGTCTGGAGACAAGGAGAGCTACCTCGTCGATGACTCCGACCCCCACCCGTCCCCATGACCTACGCCAACTCATCGCCGATCTCGGCTGACGAGATTGACAAGCGGTTGCAGTGCGATCCAGCAGTCGAGGTCCGCGATTGAGATTTTGGGGTTTTGTTTAATTTAATTTGTGTTCCCCTGTAATATTGACATTGCTGTGTTTTTTGTTGTTGTTATGGATAGGATTGTAAAGAGGCGGTTTATGAGTGGACCGGCAAGTGTCGCAGCTGCCAGGGGACGTGATGGGTCAGTTATTACAGCAAGAAGGGGCGCGAGACGGTCTGCAAGTGCGTCCCTTGTCTTGTGATTAGGGGTGCCATTGGATCGGATACGGATCAGATATTGTCTTTACCATATTCATATCCGCACCTAACCTTCGGATACAGATACGGATACGGATATTGACGGATGTGAAAAAATGATATCCGTATCTGCCAAAATCGGATATCGGATATGGATCCGATATTAGCGGATCGGATGCGGATACTAATCGATATATAAAATTGGATACGCTTAAGGAACAACTAAATAGATATACTTTATTACTTTTTATCTCGTTTACAATAATATTAAATGTGATACATATTATGATATTATTGTGTACATATCAATGCTTCAATCGTATCCATTGTCATTCGACTTCTATAGCAATATATTACACGAGCCCGGTGCTATATGTCAATTCGGATGGCATGATTGATGTCGAAATACTCAAAATATCTCATGCTACTCTTGCAAGAATTGGATACTTTTCACTATTACTTTTTCACCAACTCAAAATATCAAAATTTATTGCCTCATTCCATTAAAGAATAGTCTCTTTCATACGAATATCATTGTCAAGCACCTAACTTTCGGATATCGGATCGGATACGGATAAGATATTGTTTTTACCATATCCATATCCTCACCTAACTTTCGGATACGGATACGGATATGGATATTGGTGGATGTGAAAAAATGATATCCGTATCCGGGTTGGAGGCGGATTCGGATACAGATATCCGCGGATAATCTGCATCCGGTGACACCCCTACTTGTGATTGGTAGGTTTTGCCATCTTTATTTGTTTGTTTGTTTTGATATTTTTCTACTTATACTTCTTTGACTATTTTTTTTAAAGGATTTTGTGAATAATATGTTTGTGCTTCTCTTATGTCATCACTTGATTATGATTTAATGCTCTGGTTGACACATGCTCACTACTTGGTTTAGTCCGCACTGTATTAGTTACTAGTATACCATTGTTGTCAGTGAAAAACTGACCGATCGGTCAGCAGGAGGAGGGAGTAGAGGAAGAAGAAGGAGAAAGAAAGAGGAGGAACTGAGAGAGGAAGAAGAGGGGTCAACGTTGCTCTCTCTCTCTCTCTCTCTCACAGATGAAGACAGACAGGTGAACGGACGGACGGACAAAGATTCTATATGAGTCACATGAGAAAATCTCTCTTCTGTCAGTTTTAGTGATTAGTGAAATTAGCTGTTGTGTAACGCCCCGATCCCGAGGGAACGGAGACATTACTGCGACGTATATACGCAGGTCATAAGTACCCTTATGTATATACGCTAAGCATCAGTACAGGCAAGAATCACAGTACCACAATACGTAGTATTTATACACATGCCAACTTAAGGAGTACAATTTACAAAGTTCTCACAGAGTGTGATATACTATTACATGTATCGTATATCACAGCCAGGTACAAAAGTAAAATTTACAATATGAATACAAGATGCTCACGAGCTGAAGGAAAGTCCCGCAAGCTGGAAGGAAGAGTCGGGTACAAAAGGAACCAAGATTAGTCAGCCTGCTCTGAGAAGAAAACTTGATCTTCGGTGGAGGGCTCCACTTCAATCCAAGCTTCAGAACCTGAATATACAAATTCAAGGGAGTCAGAACCTCCCAACAACTGTTCAGGTTACAGCCAAGTGGCATAAGAGATAAGTGTATGAGAAAGCATGTAAAGGAGGTACAACGTAATAGAAAAACCCGAATATATCGACAAACTCTCGGTAAAGCACACAATGGATCCATAGTTGGCATCTTTTAATATTATTATTACTCGTCTTACCCTGATGTCTAGATATGTGGACTAGCGTCCCAGCACACATATATCCACATCTGAGTAAAGCAAGATTGTTATTGGAACCAGCGGGGTATCATCAACGAACAATGTTTACAGTGGGTCCCATGCATACCCGGGACCACGGCCTAGGATGTTCCGTTGCTTGGTGACGGAACCTACCGCAAGGCGATTCAGGAGGGTCTTATGGATGCCCTTATCAAGATGGTACCAGGAAGGAGGGAGCCAGCTCTCCCCTCGGTCCCCTGGAGGCCCACAGGTCAGACCGGAAGTTTTAGTTGCACAACATGCCTAATACCACTGTAAACACGAACATATATTGATACCCGCGAGTTTCCCCCGACCCGATGCAAGTTGTTCCTTTTTATGATTTATTATGTATTTATCAGATTCCGGGAATGAGCAGGAACAAGTCAGGAATACATATATCTCAGGAGTACAGTAAGTACTATAAAGAAATCAAGATGTCAGGTCATCATTCCCGTTGTCGTGATAAGAGTCAAGTGTATCATGCCGGGTGTTAAGTGATAGCATGACAAGAGGGTGATATTCGTCAAGTGACAAGTCATGTAATAACAAGGGGCAATTATCTGGTAGTAGTATGTCGGGTAATAACATATCGGTTGACGAGTGATACAACCAAGTGGAGCTGAGTATGCTGGAGGCACAGGTAGCGAACAGAGTTTAGACACTAATACGCTTGGCGAGGTACCGGGACGACTCGTTTTTAGAATACGAGTGGAAGGTCCGGTAGCAACTTGCCTGGACGGATTTAGTGAATAAAGTACTGAGCGCTAAGTATGCTAACCAGATGGAGCTGAGAAACTGACGGTCCTAATCACCTCTCTTTCGAGATAGTGAGAGACCGGAGGCTGAACTGAGAAACCTGACGGTCCCGATCACCACTCTTTCAAGATGGTGAGAGACCGGAGGCGGAATGGTCGCACAAGTTGTTCTATCCTATTACAAGCATTACAATATATCAGTCCGGGACATATCCACAGATTACAACACACACCTGTACAACCACATCGCACTGCTACCAAGGACAACATAATAATGATTTTAATACAAGTCTATTTTCTGGCGAGGAAAATCACTCGCCTAAAACGCCACTTTTCAAGCTTTGCGCGTCCGATTCCCCGGGAGAGGAAAATACCAAGCGAGCAAAGGAAAGGGGGCTTGGCCTTTTGGGTGGCCGCCGGCCCTAGGGTGGTGCGCCACCCCTTGGTGGTGCCTAGGGAGTGGCCGGCCCCAAGGAGAGGGAGGGGGAGAGGAAAGGGAAGGTGATTTTGTTGGTGTTGGTATTTGATAAAGAAGATGGATTTTGGTGGAGTAAAAAGAAAGTGAAGGAGGTGATGTTTGGAGGTGGAAGTAGTGGAGATGGAGGTGGTGTTGTGATGGTGAAATTAATGGTGGAAGTGAAGATGGTGGTGAAAATAGTAGGGGTAATGGTGATGTTAGTTGTTGTCGTTGTAAGCCTCACCATAATGATTACCGGAATAATCGTAAACGATTACCAGAATAATCACCGGAGGGGTTACCGACGAAGAAGAGCTCGGCCTTATCCAAAGGAGGTGGCCGGCCCTTAGAGAAGATGATGGGGTGGTGGTTTGTGGAGAGGTTTTGTTGTAGTGGTAGTTTTGGAAAAGGTAAAGGAGAAGGTGGAGACTTTGGTGGAGTTGTTGAAGTTGTGGTAGTTTAAATGGAGAGGAGGAGGAAGAAGATGAGGTAGGAAGTTAGAGAAGTTGTAGTGGTGGTGGTTGTGATGGAGATGAAGGAGGAGTTGGTGGTGGTTAAGGTGTTGGTGAAGAGAAAAATGAAGTGAAATGAAGAAGGAAAGGTTTATATAGGAATTGGATTTGTGAAGGTGATGTAAATAAATATTTTAGAGAGGGGGATTTTTGAAAAAATGGAGAGGTTAGGTGTCTCTTGGCCGCCATGGTGATGGGAGAGGGATTTGAGTGGTTTGGGATATTTTGGAGAAGATATTTTTGGTGGAAGAAGATATTTTTGGTGGAAAGTTGTAGAAAGTATTGGAAGAATGGAGAATTTGGTGGAAGGAAAAGGAAAAAAAGAAAAAGGAAAAAGGAAAAGAAAATGAAAAAAAGAAGATATTCTCTTAGAAGAAAAGTGAAAATAAATTAGAGTGGCGGATTCCCGGGATTCGGTTGCGGATGCGGAAAACTTTCGGAAAAATACCGAAATCGTCTGAAAATCAAGTATCTCGGAACGACCCGCAAAAATTCTCAAAAATCAAGAATATTATTTTAAGAATCATGCTGAAATTCGTTTCAAGAAATTATTTATAATTTTTAAATTAAAATCTTGGAATCGGCCGCCAATATTAGTCGACGCCAAATCCGCAGAAATTTGTCAAATTTTGAAAATTCTCAAAAAAAGAATTAAGATAGTAAATATTATTCTAAGTAGATATGTGAAAGCAGTTTCTCAAATTTGATCCCAGTTGTAAATTAAAAATTCAGGAATAAAACCAGCGGTACCGATTAATCCCGATTTTAGGGTATAAAAAAAATAATTCAGAAAAAATCTGAAAAATCATGAAAAATCTAGAATATTGGGAAATAGTGTTTAAAACTAAAATTGACCCAATTGGATTACCAGAGAGATCAAATAATGTAGTACTTCCATTGTACGAGAAATAATTAAGAGAAAATAATAAATAAAAATAACAAAGTGTTTAACAAACCAGGATACGCATCTGAGTACGTATTCTGAGGATGGGGTGTTACAATCCATCCACTTGCAAAAAAATTTCGTCCTCAAAATTTCAGGAAGGGGAATATGACGGTAGAGAAGAATAGGAAGAAAGAATTTTACCAACTAAGATGTAAATAGTTGAGGGTAACGCTCTCAAATAACATCCTCTCGTTCCCACGTGGCCTCCCCTGGAACATGCCTATTCCAAGAAACCAATACTAACGGTATTGCCTTATTTTTCAGAGTTTTGATACTTTTGTCCAGAATGGCCATCGGTTGTTCCTTATAAGATAGATCTGGTTGTAGTTCCAGTTCAGAGTGATTTAGAATATGACTCTCATCCTTGACATACTTCCGTAACTGTGATATGTGAAAGATATTATGAATTCCTTCTAATGACGGCGGTAATGCCAAGCGGTAAGCTACATCTCCCACTCGATCCAAAATCTCGAATGGGCCGATATATCTCGGACTAAGTTTCCCACGAGTACCGAATCGGATTACCCCTTTTGTTGGTGATATCCTTAAAAATACATGATCACCTGCTCTGAATTCCAATGGTCTTCTGTTAGTGTCAGCCCAACTTTTCTGTCGGCTCTGTGCTACCCGGAGGTGATCTCTAATAATTCTGATTTTGTCTGTTGTCTGAATTAATATATCTGGCCGCAAAAGTCTTCTCTCACCGACTTCGTCCCAACATAACGGTGACCTACATTTTCTACCGTACAAGGCTTCATACGGAGCCATCTTGATACTGGCATGATAGCTGTTATTATAAGAGAATTCAGCCAAATGAAGATAATTTTCCCATGACCCTTTGAAGTCAATCATGCAGGCTCGCAGCATGTCTTCAAGAATTTGGATAGTTCGTTCAGATTGTCCGTCTGTCTGGGGGTGATATGAAGTACTGAATTTCAGACGAGTTCCTAGATTTTCTTGGAGACTTTCCCAGAAATGTGATCGGAATCTCGTATCTCTATCCGATACAATGCGAACCGGAACTCCATGTAGGCGAACTATTTCCTTCATATATTTGTCTGCTAGAACTTCTGTTGTTTGACCTACTCTGAATGGTATGAAGTGAGCTGATTTTGTGAGGCGATCGATGATTACCCATACTGCGTTATTACCCTTAGGACTGCGGGTTAGAGCCGTGACAAAATCCATGGTGATATGTTCCCACTTCCATTCGGTATCGGTAAAGGTTGTAGAAGTCCAGCTGTTCTCTGGTGTTCTATTTTTATCTTTGGCAAACTAGGCACTTGGCCCATACTGAGCTATCTCCCTCTTCATAGCATTCCACCAAAACTGCTGCTTTATGTCTTGATACATTTTAGTTCCCCCTGGGTGTATGGAATAAGCCGAACTGTGTGCCTCTGCCAGAATTTTCTGTCGAACTTCTCCTTGGGGAACACAAATTCTGTTACCAAAATAAAGTGCATCATCTGAATGAATACGGATATCAGTCCTTAATCCCGCCTCTACTTGAGCTCTGAATTTCTGTAATCTGGGGTCTTCCTTTTGAGCTTCTTTAATCTCATTCATCAGGGTTGATTGAATTTGAAAGTCATTAACTGTCCTGACTTATCAGTTCCTCGTACTAGCATTAAGTCCAATTTTGTGATGTCCTGAATCAACTCCTTCTGTTGAGTGAGTTGTACTAGCATTTTATTTTCTGGCTTCCTGCTCAATGCATCTGGTACTGTATTGACCTTACCAGATGATATTGTAAGTCTATATCATAGTCCGCCATCAATTCAAGCCACCGTCTCTGTCTCATGTTTAATTCTTTCTGCGTGAAAATATACTTAAGACTCTTGTGATCAGTGTAGATTAACACCTTGTCTCCCAGAAGATATGCCTCCAGATCTTCAATGCGAATATTACTGCTGCCAGTTCTAAGTCATGAGTTAGGTAATTCCTCTCATGTGGTTTCAATTGCCTGGATGCATAAGCTATGACATGATCATGTTGCATTAATACCACCCCAGGCCTTTTCGGATGCATCACTGTATATAACCATTCCTCCTCTTCCTGAGGGAGTCCTCAAGACTGGAGCTGTAATGAGTCTTTTCTTTAATTGTTCAAATGCTGCAGTACATTCCTCTGTCCATATATACTTTTCCCTTTTCGGGTGAGCTTTGTTAACGGGCTGCGATCTTAGAGAAATCTCCGGACAAACGCCGGTAATATCCAGCTAATCCAATAAAACTCTTAATTTCTGTTACTGTCTTTGGAATTGGCCAGTCCTTCACTGCCTGAATTTTGCTGGGGTCAACTGAAATTTCTTCTTCTGAAATCATATGTCCCAAGGAAAGCTATACAGTCTAACCAAAGTCACACTTGCTCCGCTTAGCATAAAGTTGTTCCTGTTGGAGAGTATGCAATACTATCCTCAGTGTTCTGCATGCTTCTTGTCGTTCTTGGAATAGATCAAGATGTCATCTATAAATACAACTACAAACTGATCCAAATATGGCGAAAACACTCTGTTCATCAAATCCATAAAGACTGCAGGGGCGTTGGGTAACTCCGAAGGGCATGACTAGAAACTCATAATGGCCATAACGAGTCCTGAATGCTGTCTTTGGAATATCTTCTTTCTTTACTTTTAGCTGATGATAACCCGATTGTAAATCTAATTAGAAAAGACTCGGGCTCCATGAAGTTGATCAAAAAGATCATCAATTCTTGGTAAGGGATACTTATTCTTGATGGTAACTTTGTTTAATTCTCTATAGTCTAGCATACACGTTTACCCACCATCCTTTTTGTTTGCAATAGTACAGGAGCTCCCCATGGTGAAGTACTCGGCCTAATTAACCCCTTATCAGAGTATTCTTGCAGCTGTTTCTTTAGAATCTCTAACTCAGTGGTTGCCATTCTGTACGGAGCTTTGGATATTAGAACTGTGCCTGGATGGTATCAATGGAGAACTCAACCATTCTGTCAGGTGGGAGTCCTGAGATTTCAGCAAACACTTCTGGGAATTCATCCCAAACCGGTACTCCCTTCTTCTGAATCTCGGTTAGTCATCTGAGTTTTTCTCTTGGCAGACTTAAGTTCCCCGTCAAATTGAAATTCAGGCTGAAGTGAATTCTGAAATTAATTTTCTTATTCTGACAATCAATAATCGCATAGTATTGCTGAGCCAGGTCATGCCTAAGATTACGTCGTACCTTTGGTGTCTAGTACGAGCATATCTAGGCCAATGTTTTGTTACATATTTTCTACAGGGCAATTGATACAAATTTTAGAGGAGATGACTACTCCATTCCCTGTGCTATCTCCCATTGGTGGTCTAAAGACTTAAACAGGTATACAATGCAAGGCAATGAAATGATCTGATATGTAACAATGAGAAGCACCCGAATCAAAGAGGGCTAGAACACAGGTTTTGAGTGTACCCTGATCTTACCTGTTACCACCTCTTCAGAAGTCTCAGCCTCTTCCGCTGTCAAGTTTTAGGCTTGTCCCTTTCCGCGACCTGCTGCAGTCCTAACTCCCCTTTGGACTGGGCGGATAACTTGCTGTTGGGGAGGGGAAGGGCCCTCCTAGCCATTGGTCCTGGTTCTCTGTCCATTTGGTAGTGGAGGTGCTGGCAAGGCTTGGTTCACTATTCCTGTCCTTTATGGGGACAGCCTTCTATTGTATGGTTACTAGACCAACATACCAGGCATAATCCATTTGCCCTACGGCAATTTTGTTGAGAGTGACCTGGTTCTGCAATAATTACAAAAAGGAGATGATTGGGTTATCTGAAAGGGGGCTGGTCCGAAATGGTCGTCTCATTGTCGGAACTTTTGCAGCTCTGAATGGACCTCCTCTCCCCATTTGTGGAAGTGGCCTCTTCATGGCCTGGTTCCTTATCAGGTTAAAGTTCTTTTTCTCCAGTCCCGCTCCACCTCCCGAGCTATAATGAGGACCTGGAATATGTTTTCAGTTGTTGGGGAATCAAAGAAGACTTGAATATCCATTTGTAAGCCCTGTTGGAATCTACTTGCCCGCTTCTCTTTGTCGGTCACCATATATGAAGCAAAGCGGCTAAGCCTTAAGAACTCAGCGGCATACTCATCCACAGACCGTTTCCATTGCTTGAAGTCGGATGAACTGTTCTTCCATCTCTTCTGAGCTGTGGCAGGGAAGAATCTATTATAAAAGCTCTTAGAAAACTGGTCCCAAGTGATGGGTTTCTCCAGTCTTGCCTCTTCAGCTAGCCACCAGGTCCTGGCCACATCTTTTAGTTGAAT